>JADRCC010518690.1:0-12340 GCA_019843855.1 Hylomyscus alleni
TTATATGCTCTGTCCTGGGACACTTTGCATATCCCCTTAGGATTATAGATCTGGAGAGTCACATGTCTTCTTGATGAGAGAGACCTTGGAAAGCCTCAAGGTTGAACTCTAACCAGAGAACATTCTTCAAAAAGGAGGCTCAACAAAGAGGAAACATCCCCAGCCTTCTTCTGTTTCTTGTCATGTTCTTAGTATAAAACCATCACCATCAATTGGTTTTTTTCCTAAACAATTTATGGAAATCACACCTCTGAAATAAAATACGGAAATGACTTCCTTACTTCTTACCTTTTCTGGAATCACACGTTGGCATAAAAATCATATACCTGCTTAAAATTTGTACTTCCATCCCATAGAATAAAAATCATGCCTTTTAAAGTCTATGACATGACACCCAAAGCCTCCTCTCCAACCAATAGATGAACTAGGGAGAGAGTCTGTGGTCTGACTTAAGCAGGGCCTGTGCCCCTCATCATCATGGAAATGGTTATGGAAGACTGATCATCATCTCTCTGTCTCTCCCAACAGCTGAGAACCACAGCTCTCAGAGGAGAGTTGTGGAAGAAGAGTAGGGACTGGAAAGAGATATCAAGATTCATATCTAAAATGAGAGCCAGTTGGCAGAAGACTAGAGACCCCCCTCCCTCCTTGGCCTCATACAGCAAAGAAGGAATACACACAAAAGTCCCATCTCAGGTCCCTCAGCACAGCCCAAGGGAACGTTGTGGCCCTATAGCAGCCTCTCCAGTTAGCTCCAGGAGGGGGCACTGAGAGGGCATGTCTATGGCTCAGTGTTTGCCTTGCCCTTAAGAAGAGGCTGCTGTAACCCAACCCAACCAGAGACTCACACCCACCCAGCACACCAGTACTCTGAGTCTCTCTTGGTCAGCCTCACGGCATCAGAGTAGCTCAGGGTCCCAGTTCCTGTGCTGTCCCTGTAAGTTAGTGTCCACATCTAGTTGCAAAGAGATTGGAAGAGATGCTGAGCAAGTTTAGGAAAGAATTATACTAAAGCATATTCAAAACCTCTTAAAATTGCAACTTCAAGTGCAGGGGAACGTACACTGTGTTGGCACCAGGGGTAGGCTGTTTTGTATCATTCTTGGTTGCCCATGCTTGACATTCAGAAGCTAATGATTAGAGTGTGAAGGGGCCCAAATCCAGTCACAGGCTTGGTCCTCACATATAGCTATTCATATGTGGCAGGAATATGACAACCCAAGGTGAAGAAGGTCCACACAGTGAAGTTCTCTAGGAAGAAATGCCTTTGTGGATAGAACATGGAGTCAGTGCTGATCCAAATGCCCCTGTGATTTTCACAAATGTCAAGCTCTTATTCAAAAATGAGTATGGCATTCTAGACAGACATAGACAACTCCACTTGAAAATTACTGTTAACCAGCTTTGCATTTAACAAATGATTATGACTCAGACAGGTCAGGTGTGGCTCCTGATTTGAAAAATGTACTTCTCCACAAGTCCCCCATAAAACATCACCACACAGCAGCTAAGCTTCAAATCACTGTTAAACACATCATCAGGTTGCTAGCTCTGGTTCAAGACTCCAGGAACTACCAGCTTCATGTTTGCATTTTACTGTATTGAAATTAAGCTACCAAACCCAGAGAAAATCACTCCCACCTCAACCGCATTCCTAGAAGCTGCACAGAGCCTGCACATCCATTTCATATGCAAAGGGAAACCTTGATCTGAGTGCCTCTGTTGGTCATGTTGTTTAAATCCAAGGCTGAAGATGAGATTCAGTTGGTCTAAGCCCTAAAGGGAAATAAGAAATGGCCATTTAAAAGGCAGTGTACTATGGAAAAGAAAATATCACTGAGTTTGTAATATTAGAGAGCAGAAGAACAAGAAGAAATCCTGACAGGTGTCATCTTATGCGTGCTTAGAGGCTGTCTGATTTGTTTTTGTTTTTGTTTTTTTGTAAATGAAATATTCCTAAAATTCAAAATACTAAAGTGAAAACATATCATCCTGTGATCAGAGAAACAGAGGGAAACCTAAATTAACTCTGCTGGATGCAAAGAGTCCCAACTTGTGACTAAAACTTTCAAGGAAAGTCCAAGGCAGTTAGTTCAGCTGGTCCAGGTTTGGTCAGATATGCTCCTAGTGTAATCTACAAGGTCATATAGGCCTATGCTGGCACACCTGGGAGACATGTACAGAAAGGTGAGGAGCATTGGGCTTTGCAGATGGGTTTATCTCAAGTATATACTCTGCCTAGCTCAGAGGCAGCCTAGATAGCAATGCCACAAGCTCTTAGAGTGTAATAAGAGATGCACTCCTAGGACAGAATCTGACTTAAGTCACCAAGGGCCCAAGGTGACCATCAGCTGTCCATCTGGGTACCCACTTGATTCAAGAACTTGCTACCTTGTTCATGAGTGGTGACAGAAATCAGGTGTTCTCTGTGGTCCCTGGTTAGAGTACCTGGATGGAGGTCTCGAGTGTAGGAGGACAAGGACAGCAAAATCAGGAAATGAATACAAAAACAAAATTATATCGAGGTCACACAAAGGGAGATCACTCTGGCTGCAGGCTGCCTCCCAAGGCCAGATGTGCATGCCTAGTGTCTTCAGAGCAGAGGGATGGGTGGCAAGAAAGTCCTTACTAATAGCACCCTTTTCAAATAATGGCAAGAGATTTGTGGCTCCTCTTCTCAGGGGTACTGCGGGGAGATTCCCATTAGCATCTTTTCCAGTCTATGAGTAGGGGTATCTCCTTTAGTTCTTTGACATGTTCTCAGAACGCTAGTCTCAAAGGTGGTTATGTAAAAATGAGCTAGAATTTACATGGCAAAGAAGGAGGAGGAAAATGAAGGAGGAAGAAGAGAAAGAAAAGGAGAAGAAGAAGGAGGAGGAGGAGGAGAAGGAGAAGGAGGAGAAAGACAGCTCTTGTCCTCATTCTGTCCAATGTCACATGAATCTATCCTGACAGCCTCAGGTCTCAGTGAAAATGTAAGCTATATGTAGAAGCAATCTGGTCGTTCTCACAGCTGAAATCCATTTGACTAGAATGTGGGATCTTACCTGACATCTTATAGAACATGGCTATATCTTGGGAAACTGCCTGCAGTTTGTAACATTCTGCTTGACCACAATGAAGAAGCCCTGGATGACCACTATGAAAGACCACTGATATCCACCCCTATTGAGTGAAAGATAGACAGACACTGCCGCAGTCTGCAAAGAGCAGAGGGCACATGTCAGGGGCCAGGGTGCCTCAAACTTATCACTTATGGGCATTGCTGCCCTTCCCAGAGCACCAAGCACTATCCAGTGCTGCCCCCACTGACTGACAGACATAGATAAGCTCAGAGCATGGAAGCTTTGCACAACCAATCTTACTTGGCCACATAGAGTTAAAAAAACACTGGGAGCATTTAATTAGATCTCTGTATCTCTATCCCCAGCATGCAATATAGACTTCATGAGCACAGAGATGGGTAATCATTCTGACGTTAAGTCTGGGGTGGACAGATCAGTTTTAATCACTTCCCCAATCAGACATCCTATGGTTCAAGCCCTACTCAGGGCAGCCCAGAGATGGTGTCACCCACCCAGTATGAAATGCTGAGCAGCTAGCCAGGAAATTGAACTGTTCTCCTTCAGGAAATAACAGCACTCTGTCAACATCTACAGGAGAAACACGTGTTCGGGTCTCCTGCTCAGTCTATCTGATTGAAGTGAGAGGAACGAGATTGCAGGCAGTGCACAATATCAGCTCAGTGGCATCCACAGCATGTGTCACCATGGAAGGCAATGAACAGAGGCTGGCTGAGGATGGGTAGCTCCAGAAACTGTCAGACAGCCCAAATATCTGCACATGCATTATATGTAAAGTCCTATAGCAATGTTATAGAGATTTTTTTTAAAATAGTAATCAACATAGTTATACATAAGTTATGCCAAAATCAGGAACCCCAGGAAGAATCAATGCAAGACTTATATTTACTGACATTGGTCTGAAGAGATGGCCCAGTGATTAAGAGCAAATGGCTGCTCTTGAAGTGGATCCCATTTCAATTCCCATCAACCACATGGTGGCTCACAACTACCTGTAATTCCAGTTTTGGTGTGATCTGACATGCTCTTCTGGCCTCCAAGGGCACCTGCACTTAGCCCACGCAGGTACACACACATTCACATGAATAAAAAGAGATGAATAAATATTTTAAAACTACTGATATACAATACAATTACATTTGACATTATTTTGTAAGGTATGCTGTATGCTACATTACAGCATTTAATCAATCACATATTATATAAATGCATTCTATAGCACCTAGGGCATAATAGCCTATTTCATATAGCGTGTTACACACCCTATATCTCCTAGAACATATTTCTACATATCACATCATGGTACCCACTCAAAGGGTTGGATTTAAATGTGATTTTTTTCTCTAAGTCAAATTTGACTAGAATCTACTTCAGGGACTCAGGGCAGGCAGCTGGCTCAAGGTATGGTCTACCTTACTGGCATCAGACCTGTTCAGTTCATCCTTTAGCCACTCTCCCAAGACAGAGGAGGTAGTGTCCCCTACCTATATGAGGTACCGTTCCCCTGCCCCGGCTCTCTGGATGGATAGGATGCTTGATTACAGAGGGAGATTGATTATGGGTTAGACACAGAGCAATGCCGCCCCAGCTCTCCACCTACATTGTGTATGTGATGGAAAACTCAAGGCTGTTCAGGTGACCTTTGGAAGGTGAGGACCTTTGGGAGATGGAGTTCTTTAGAAGTGCAGAATAGAAACATCTAGGATGGCATGTAACCTTTACTTCTCTTTTTACCCTACCAAAGGATTTGTCAGAGACCCTGTGTAATGAGATAGTGATGGTCCCTCTGTTCTATCAATATTGGTAGGATTTCTCCATAGGCAGCTGAACAGTAAGATTTTCTCATGGGCAATTGAACTGTTAGGAAAGGGGGTTCAAGTGGGCAGCTGGCTGAGGAGCCAGCAACTTCAGTGTTCCCCACACTTCCTGCCCATGTGTAACCAGAGACTGCAGCAACCCTCCTACATAAGCCCCTGGATGCTACATAACAATAGGAATCAAAGAAAAATAAGGATCGTAAATGTGAGAGGACTGTGGGGTCAGAGACATGAGTTGGTATTATGCAAATATATTATGCTTATAGGAAATATTAAAAATAAAATAAAGTCAATTTGCCAAAACTAAAAGTTGCAAATCTAATAAGGGAGGGAATTTCTAAGACTTTCTAAGACTTGGCCACCTCTCTTGATATACTGTTTTATATTTTCAAAATATTGTAATTTTTATTTTATCATCTATTTTCATGTACATTTTATAATTTTGTTTTTTCATAACAGCTCTGGAGAATTTGAGGTCTAGATGGGAGAATATAGATATTACATTTCTGAAAAACCAATTTTCTATAGAAACAAAATTTGAAATGGCTGCTCTGATGTTTACTGTTTTCTGAGGGTCTTGGTTTTCTGAACTTATCTTTTGACAAGTCCTACATTCTAATCGATTCCTGTCCAAATTCCTTATGGTTGGATAGTATTACAGACCCATTACACTTCTCATTTCCTCAAAATGTCCATACTGAATGAAGTCTTACCTCTGGCATGGCTGTACTCAAAGAAAGTACCAACGAGGCTTTAGTTAAACTCAAGTGAGGTCATTGGCATGGGCCTCTGGTCCAGTAGAGTGAGTGTAATTATAAGGAGGGAAATGGGGGAATCGTGCTCTTCCTGTCCCTCTATGTGCACATACCAGCATGATTATAGCAAGGCCATAGCCAGATGCCACCTAGCAAGAGAGCCCTCAGGGGACTGACACTGCCTATCACTGGAACTTGTACTGGTGGTCTCCACAACTGTAAAGACTTGAATTACATCATTTTAACTAGTTGGTGTGCAGCATGCTCTTTAGCAAATGAATCGTCTCTGTTGGATTTGTTCTGCTTATCTCTTTCACTAGGATACAAGACTCCTAGGCAGAGATTTCTGTCCTCTTTGATAACTGATAAATTGCCAGTATCCAGAACACAGTGAGCACCTGCATGACTCTGCACACAACTGTCAGGTGGGTGGATCCTTGAACCAAAATTATTCCTCTTCAAGTCTTCCAGCTCCTGAGGTGACTGCCCCCATGAGCTGCACCTCAAGTTCTGCCCCCTGGATCTATCCTTTGGGTTCCTGCATAGCACTGATATTTGATGAATATTTCGTTTCTACTTCTGTTGGATTATTGTTGAGAAATTAGATCTTATTATCACAAAGGTTCAGCTGTTGTTGAAATTCCACTCAACGGTTACTTCTGCTATGTTTTACCTACTCCTCAAAAGGCAAGCAATGAATTTGGCTCTGCTGTGTGGTACACTCTCAACAGGTTATGTTCCTTGTTCTCTGTATCACTGCTCAGCAGTGCTGTCCAGAGTCAGGCAGAGAGAGAGAGGCATCTTCAGTGTATGGCC
Organism: Hylomyscus alleni; assembly: GCA_019843855.1. NCBI lineage: Eukaryota > Metazoa > Chordata > Mammalia > Rodentia > Muridae > Hylomyscus > Hylomyscus alleni. Next base: position 6,472 of record JADRCC010518690.1, read on the forward strand.
ACAAGCCATGCTTAACAGTCAGGGACACAGTGCCAGCCATTATTGCTTTTTGATTCTCATCTTCCTTTATTACAGTTCCTTTGTCTCTCTTAAGAAGTTACCAGTCCTCCAGGAGAGATCTTAGACCTTACAGAAGAACCTCCTACTGCTATTTTTCTGAAGGAAAATAATTTCTACCTGTATTCTGATACTCACCATTATACTCACAGATAAGTGTAGGATAAGTGTAACTCTTACCCCTCATCAAAAAAAGCTTCTCTTTACAGCAGATGGAGACCTTGACAAAAAAAAAAAAACACAACTGGTCAAAATGCAGAAAATTTTATATGATGACACTACTCAGAAGAAAATTGTGTTGGCTTCTTACAAACTTGAGTTCAGAACCAGAAAAATGTCAAGTAGGAACACTATGTAATGATAAGATGGCTCAACGTACCCACAGAGTTAAAACAATACATAACATATATGTACCAAGCAACAAAAATTCAGAAAGCAATAATAGAACAAGCCCACTACAACATTCGGCTTCTTCACTCCACAAATAAATGGAAATTGCTATATTTATCTACTTAACAATTGATGGGACACTATGTAGGAGGGTTCAGAATATCTACTTCTTCACTTTAATGGAATCTTCAACAAAACTATTGGTAGCAAATGAATCTAAAAGAACAGGCATTGTATAAACTGCTCTTGGATCATTGTAGACTTACAAGAAATATGCAATAGCAAAGTCTAGAAAATTAAAACTCTGAAATACTACACATATTATTAAAGTCAAGAATATTTAAGTGGGGTGCTCTAATTTTTCTATAAGTAGCAGTGTCATAGTGGGAGAGAGATGGGAGGCTTAGGGTCACTGAGAAAGAGAATAGAGAATGGCAGAAGCAGAGGCAGGGAGGCAGATGAAGCCCCAAGCATAAAATAGGGTGTCCTCCATTGATACAAGAGTCATACACTCCTGTGTTCTCCTGAAGCTTCCAAGAGACAGTACTGTAATGATTCAGCTTTAGACTTCTGACCTCCAAAGGCATAAGACTAATTTATAGTGTAAATTTTGTGTATTTAGAGTAAATTAAATGGTATATTCTGATATGTGTATTACAGTCAAGAGAACTACCATATCTTTAAGGTATGTGGAGTGAGGGTAGCAAACATCCAATTTTGTAGAACATTTATATTAGATGGAAGATTTCTCTGGCTATCTAGCTCACTTCTCTCATATCTTGTCTTCTGGGTTCATCTTTTAAGTCTGAATAATACTCCCTTCTATCTCACAATGTCCTTAACCTAACAACCTGCACTTCTCATATTTATCTTTTGAGAATAAAGCTGCTGTGAACATGAACCCAGATATCCTCATAAGGTGCTGACTTAATTTATTTTGAGTAAGCATAAAAATATGGATTTCTGTAATACATGGAAGCTCTACTTTTAATTTCCTAAGGATCTTCCACACTGTTTTCCAAATAATTGTGGCATCAACTACTGTTCCTACCAGCAGTGTGTAAGAATTCCAGCCCTCCACTCTTGTCAATACATATCACTTGCTTTAAAAAGGCCTCCTTATTTATTTATTTACTTACTTATTTACTTACTTATTTATTTACTTATTTACTTGTGTGTGTCCATGTATGTGTGTGCATGTGCGTATATATGCATGTGTGGCATGCATATGTGTATACGTATATGCATGTGTGTGCCTTCATGTGTGTATATGTCTGTGTGCATGTGCATACATGTGTGTGTGTATACATGCTGTAGCATGAGGGTGTAGGTCAGGAATAACTGGTTAATATTATTCTCTTCCAACACCATATGTACTTCAATTGGATTGGGAGAGAGCATCCTTATGTCCAGAGCCATCTCCCCATACCCTTCTTTGTTGGTTTGTTTGTTTGAGACATGAGCTCATGTATCTCAGGCTAGCTTTGAATTCTCTGTGTTATAAAGAATGCCCTTGAGTGTCTGAACCTACTACCTCTACCTCCCTAGAGCTGAGATCAAAGTGCACAGCACATCCTTATGCAGCATTAGGGATTGAATTTGGGACTTCATGAGTGCTAGGAAATCAATTAGCTTAGCTACTTACCTAAGCCTCTTTAACCATTTTCTATGCAAAAAAAGAAAAACAGAAAACACAAAAACAATAATAACAATAACAAAAAACTTCAGGTACTTTCCCTAGCATGAAAAGTCTAACTCCATTTCTTTAATCTCAGTTCAAGTCTTCACATTTAGAAGTGAATTTCACATGCTCACCACTTACTTTACACTTTTCTTGCTTATTCTGAAAACAGTCTTTCTTCTCCTTAGTACTGCTCAAGGTCAGTATGATGGGGGACATACTGTAAAGGGTGGCCCTCCTTACAGCCTTCTCTATAGTTGGCTTTGGCTCCTCTGTCCTCCCTGTTGTCTGAGATAGGAGCAGCACTGTGCCCCAGATGATCGGATTTTGTTTCTTCTCTTAGCATTTACTCATTTAAAAACTACTTCATGGCACCCCAGACCTTGCTCAGTGTCACGTTTGTAAAGCACATGTACTTTAGCATGTATGTGCTGTGCCCAGGGTGTCCTGTGACGAAATGCTGGGTCTCAAGGCCTCTGTGCTGTACAGTCGTATGCATATTCATGGCAGATGCCTATTAAACCTTTTAAGAAATGTGAAGAAGGGGTGAATGCTTTCTTCTTCCCTCATGCTCTGCTTTGCATGACCTTGGGTTCCTGACCTGGATCATTTCCCTTCTTCCTGAAGAATCAGAATGTTTCACAAGTGTGGGGCTGATGGCAGGAAACTTTCTTCTTTCTGTGGAAGATATTTTTCTCCTTCTCTGTAAACCACAACTGTGCTGCACACTGGGCTCTGCATTGGGTCATATGATGTACTGACATTTCCTACATCCCACTCACAAGCTGCCCACTGGCATGGTGTCTTGGCTTCTGACAACCCTAGAGGGCATAGTCCTTATTCCACCCCTGACCCTCACTGTTCCCACATCCATTCCTTCCTGCCCATCCTTCCAGTCTCCAACTTCATTTTCCTCTCTCTTTCCTGTCTTTACTTTTGTGGTCTGATCACGATATGCCTAATGTGGAGTTTGGGTTTTATTGTTATTTGTTCTATAGATATTTATTTTATTTTATTGATTATCATATGGGTATTTTGCCTGCATGTATTTAAGTATATGGCATGTTTTCCTGAGGCTAGAAGAGGGCAGTGGAGCCAATATGGGTGCCAGAAACTGAACCCTAGTCCTCTTCTACAGCAGCAAGTTGTCTTAGATGCTGAGTAGTTGCTCCAGCCTGTCTTATGTATTTTCTTATTCGCTATTTATCCTGTTTTGTAAATTGATGGGATTTTTTATTTCTTTCTTTATTCTTTTAGTTTGTTTTGGTACTGGAGATTGCGGGGATACAAGCCTTTAGTGTGACTGGTATATAAACGACCTTTTCCCACTGTTGTAACAGAACAGCTGACAAACAGCTGAAGAAAAGGTTTACTCTTTGTCTTAGTCAGGGTTTCTATTTCTGCACAAACATCACGACCAAGAAGCAAGTTGGGGAGGAAAGGGTTTATTGAGCTTACACTTCCACACTGCTGTTGATCACCAAAGGAAGTCAAGACTGGAACTCAAGCGAGTCAGAAAGCAGGAGCTGATGCAGAGGCCATGGAGAGATGTTCCTTGCTGGCTTGCTTCCTCTGGCTTGCTCAGCCTGCTCTCTTATAGAACCCAAGACTTCCAGCCCAAGGATGGCACTAATTGAGAAAATGCCCCACAGCTGGATCTCATGGAGGCACTTCCCCAATTGAAGCTCCCTTCTCTGTGATAACTCCAGCCTGTGTCAAGTTGACACACAAAACCAGCCAGTACACTCTTACTTACAATTTGAGGACATGGTTCATTAGGAGTCTGAGATGGACAACCACAGAGCACCCACAAAGAGAGATGAGTTCTAGAGTTCAGTTCATGTTCTCCTGTACATTCAGCCTGGGACACCAGCCCATGCAATGATGTTGTCCACTGTTGTGGATTGCCCTGGTGCTATTTGTACTTTGATGTTAATTCTGCTTCCTCAAGAGGGGCTGCCCCTATGTGGAGTGTATCGTGTACTCGGGTGATTTCATGTGAACCTTCTCCCCATTTTAACTGGTCAAATAAAATCGAGAGCCTGTGACTGGGCAGTGGAAATGAAAGGTAGAGCTGGAGGTCGGAGAGAAGGAGAGAGGGGAAAGAGGAGAGGAAGACAGAGGAAAGGAGGTAGAAGGAGATGGAGCCGAACCACATGGCCTGGAGAAGCCGCAAGTAGCAAGGGATCTTATAACTGGGGAATAGAGCAGTATAGTGGTCTATATGATCTGCCCACCCTAGGCATGCAGCTTATACATATTATAATTGAGTTGTGTGTTCATTGCACGGGCTTACTGGGATTGGAGATTTAATGCAGTAGTCCACAGTTTTGTTTGGTGTGTTTGAGCACCTCAGTCAACCTATAAGAAAATCCCTCACAGACATGCCTGGATATGCATTGCAATGGTAATTTTTAATGTCCCCAAATACAGTAAAAATTAACCTTCACATCTCCACTGTAGTTAGTCACCATGCATTCATGGCCATCTCATAAAACAAAGTATACTCAGTCAACAGCCCCCAGCATCTTTCACAGTTCCAAAGTTGTTCAAAGAGGTAAGCGCAGAGTTTCTCATGAGATGCAGGTAATCCCTTAACTTTGAAGTCCTGTATATAAAGCAAGGTATATTCTTCTGACATACAATGGTGCAGAGTAACTATTCCTGTTCCAAAAGCGAGAATGGAGGCACAGCAAGGAAAGACTGGACCAAAGAACAAAGTCCAAGTGGGTAAATACAAAATCCTGCACCTCCAGTTCTGGCACCCAGAACTCACGAAACCATCTGGACTCTGGCCAGCTTGAGGAGCTCAACTCTTCTAGCTGTGCTGCCTTTAGCACAAAGGCCTCTCTGCTGGACAGCTCCACTACATGCTTACAACTTTCAGGCACCCTGGGTTCTCCATTGCAGCGCAGAGGCAAGCACCTCAGCTTCACATACTAGACTGGTTGCCAAGACTCTTTTTTTCTGATACACTAGCTCTGCCCTAAGTAGATCTCTGGAATCTTGATGCAAGACTCTCTGACTCCCTCAATCTTGAATCTTTTGTACCTACAAAACCTGTACAATGTTGATGACACTGTTGAGTTCATCAAGATAGCCTGTATACCCCGGACCATAATTATATGAGCCTCTCTGTGCTCACTCTAGCATTTCTATACAGTCTGAAAAGCCCCCTGAATTTTTCAAACATCACACAATCACAGAAACTATCTGCAGCTGAGAAAATCACACCCCTCCTAGAGCACAAGGTAAATCATACTCAGCTGCTGTGGACAATCTGAAGCAGCTCCATATCCCACACCTGGGATTAAAACAAAAACACATGCCTGTAATATTTCTGCTTTTTAAAGAAACCATAATGCCAAAATTATCAGTGTGTGTGTGTGTGTGTGTGTGTGTGTGTGTGTGTGTGTGTATGCCTCTGGGTACATGCATGTCATGGTTTATATGTGGAGGTCAAAGAGCAACTTTTGGGAGTGGGTTCTCTCCTTCCCCTTTAGTGGGGTTCAAACTCAGATCAAGCTCATAAAGTAAGCTTTTACCTGTTGATCAATATTGCCAGCCCTTTTTATTTAAGGTTTGACACAGAATCTCTCTCTATCCTGAAGCTCCCCAAGCAGGATAGAGGGACTATCTTGGGAGCCCTAGGAGTCGGCCTTTTCCTCAATACCAGGATTACAAATGTGTGCTGCCATGCTGGCTTTTAGTAAGGGTTTTGAAGATCAAACTCAAGTCCCC
>JADRCC010518699.1:0-12035 GCA_019843855.1 Hylomyscus alleni
TGGGAGGGAAACAAGAGAAGGTAAAGAGGCTGGTTAGTGAATATGATAAAAATGCACTACACACATGCTGGCCTAGAGAGTTAAAGGCACATCCGGCTCTTGCAAAGATCCTGAGTTCCCAGCAGCTGTGCAGGGTGCCTCACAACCGCCTATAACTCCAGCTCCAAGAGGATCCAACACTTCTGGCCTCCACAAGAAGCTGCATATACACACACAGACGCAACCACACTCGTACGCATAATTAAAAAGAATTTTAGAATATAGACCTGTGTGATATGTAATCAATATTCCTTATAGAAAGTAAGGGTTTTTTTTTTAAAAAAAAAAAAAATTCTATGATGGTAAATGAATCCTGTCAAGTGACAACCCATTTCCAGGTCCTGGGGTAGGAAAGCCACCTCTCCCTCCCAGTGGTTGGGAGGCATAGCACTTCCTGAAAGGGTGAAGGCACTGACTCTTTCTGATTCAGCTACAGATGACTCTTGAAGGAAAAAATCGACAGGAATGAGAGAAGCTTCGTGGACAGAGGCTGGAGGCTACTTAGTGGAGGGACTGGAGAAGCTTATGGAAAGATGGAAACTTAAGTGTTCAGGGAGGTCCAAGAGATGCCTCTCAGAAGCAGTCTGTGAGCTGAGGTCGCAAGACAATCATATAGACCTGAGCTCAGCACACAAAGCCTGTGTAAAAGCTTGCTATATGTTATGTGCTTGCAATTCCAGAACTGGAGAGGTAGAGACAGGGAGAGATCCCTGAGGCTCCAGGCAGTGGAGTCTATGAACTAGCCCAAGTCCAGTGAGAAATTCTTTCTCAAAAAATCAGGTGGTCATTGCATGAAGATCAATGCACAAGATCATCTTTAGTTTTGCACACACACACACACACACACACACACACACACACACACACGAGAGGGGGGAGACAGAGGGAGAGAAAGAGGAAAGGGAGAGGGAGAGAGGCAGTCTGGGAAGCTGCCACCTATAGGACATCTTCCAGTTAGTTACTCAGAGCCACTCTTTGCCCTGTGACCTTAGCTTTCCTTCAAGCTCGTAGGCAGCATATTCTAACAGCCAGACCAAGACACATGCGCAATGCTTGGCTTTCAGGGACAGAAAGAGGAAAGGGTCTCCAATTTCCATTAGCTTCTTAGAGTGGGGAGATATACCTCAGTTATATATTACCTCAGCCCATGAAAGCTCTTGCAATAGAGGAGGGCCTTCTCATCTACACAGGGTGATTGTGTGCAGACCAAGCCAAGTATCCCCTCTGCTTCCTATGTGTAGGTTCACTGCTCTCCCATGGTTACAACTCTGCTCATCAGTTGTTTTTAAACACACCTGAGGCCTCCATGCAGAGGTATAAATGAAATCTGAGTAGATTCCCAACCCAGGTAGGAGTCAGTGCTGGAAGTGGGGGTGCCGAGTGAGAGAGGACATGGTCTGTGACTATGCCGATTTCCGTCATCGGACCAACTCACTTCTCTGTGTCCTGGTTTCCTCCCCTGAGTTCGCAACATCACTTCCCTAAACTTGTTTGTTAAAAATACTGGGAGGATTAAAGACACAGCTCAGTGGCAAAATACTTGCTTAATGTGCACACGATCTGGGTTCAATTCCCAATACTGCCAGGAAGGAAAAAGCCTGAGTCATTGCTGTGAGTAACCGATCATTGGCCTCATCTACTAGCACCTGAGCAAGCTCACCCTCTCATGTTTAATACTCAAAATCCCTCCCCAGTAGAACACCTGAATGGGACCTACCTGGAACTTACAGTGTAATGGGACCCCGTGTTCCACTCTACTTAATATATTTTGTCTGAATTGACTTAAAACTAACATTTAAAATGGCATCGAATTGTGTAAGGTAGATGTTTGCACTGGTCCCTCCGTTCTACAAAGGTTCTCCCATTTGGACAAGTGTGTCTGTATTGATCTGCAGTCTGGAAGGACTATTGGAGATATTTTCATTGCTCTCTGCTATTGGCAAAGTGCTGATGTGTGCAGTGAGAAAAACTCAGCATCCAGCTGAATGAGATACAGCAGTACCAGGAGAGGGAGAAAATCAAAAGGTTGCCCAGCAACAGGGGATGGCCAATGAACTCGGGAGGGATGAGCAGAGGCCACAGAAACCAGGCTATTCCTTTATTACAACTCCCTGTGCTTTACCAGCAATTCTAGGGCGACTTCTATCAGCTCTTCCTGTAGTAAGTGCTGTCTTATTTGTGTAAGAAAAACGACCAATGAATGTGTATGATACATACAGGCTGCAAACATCCTGATGAAATCCGTGACTTTGTACCATTAGCGAGCTCACTGGGAATGATCATCCAAACCATGGAGATGTAGTGCCAGGGTGTCAGGACTGGGTTTGTAGGGTGCTGAGTTGCCTCAGAGACACAAAGGGTTCTGCTTAATATAGCAGCTTTTCCTCATCTGGCAGTGGGCTCTCTCTTGCATATCTGCTTAGAAAGCAAACAAGACAAAAACAACAAAAACCACAAGAAAAGTACCAGCTTCAAAACGTGTCCTGCCATGTAGAATCATTTTAATTCAGCTTCAGAGTGGCATTTTGGGGTGTCCTCATCTTGACTTATGGAGTTCATTTTCACAGAATGAACTCTTTCCGTGTAGCCCAGGGAGGTCTCAACTTAAGCATAGTGGCCAAAAAGCTCTATTGAGACTAAGCAGCTCCATTTTTGTCCCTGCATTTCTTTTAGACAGGAATAATTTGGGGTCAAAAAATTTGAAAGTGAGTTGGTGTCCCCATCCCTCCATCCCATCCTTGGAAGACCTGTCGAAATACTGGAGGTGGTCTCTTCAGGTTTCATATCCCCACTGTTGGGAATTTTGGCTAAGGTTACCCACATTGAGTTCTCCAAAATCTTAGAGGAAGATAAACAAATCAATTACAGAAGAGTACCCTAAAGGGTAAGATCTGGGTATGCTAGCCTAGGCACTTGCCCCTGCTCTAAGTTCTGAGAGTTTCTAGGGGAGGGACTCTGACCAGTCTGAGTGTGGCAAACATGGCACTGAAAGCCTTGCCCTTCTCCCCTATTCCCTTTGCCCTGCTAAAAGCCATTTGATTACATTCCTAAAGCTAGCCATGAAGGATTATAGCCTTATTTGGCCACTTCCTCCTGTTGAGGCTGACTACCAAGGTCCAACTATCAAAGTATTGCCCCTCTAACTGCCCCTCTTGGCTGCCCTAATTAATAGGCCTAATCAAAATTAAAAACCTTATCATAAATGAGATTTCCCGTTTTACCTGTATAAACCACCATTTGCTTACAGGCCAGGTCTGTCTCCTCTCTATCCAGAGTCCTTTGTCCAGACTCCAGGACAAATATCGTTCCCTCTCTCCTCTGTCCCCTTCCCTACTTTCCCATCCTCTATCTCCTGTCTTTTTCTCTTATTCCCTGCTTTTTGTCTATCTGGGACAAATAAATCTCCTTTGTGCCGAGAACTTGGTATGGGGAATCCTGAGCCTATACCAAGCTTTACACCAAGAGACAAAGCTGAACAGATGGAGCACATAGAGCAGATCTCTCCTACAGACCAGGCAGGTTCTGGGGTGCAAACGGAGCTTGAGAAGTGGCTTTGCTGGAGCTTGGCAAACTAGAGGTAAAAACTAGCACTGGTCATGTTAAGGACTCGAGGCTTAAGCACTCCTCTCAGTTTCTAGGGACCCCTTAAATATTAACACCTCCTTCTCACTTCCCTAAAGGATGAACTCCACTCTGGAAGGACCCGACACTAATCACTGAGGATTGTTCTAGGATCCAGTGTTTATTAATACACCTTCCTCTTCAGTTCAAAATGTTTTTAATCTTGTAAATCAGTAACTAACCAAAGTGATTGCTGCTGATTTTAAATACTTCGTGTTGTTTTTAATGGGTTTTCCAGAGATGGGAACTGATGAGCACACATGTAATAAAAACACATCCTCCTCCTATCATTTTTTCCCTTAAATACATTTTCTGTGTATGATTTGGCAAAAAGACAGACACTCATAGAGTGAGTCCTTTCACTGTTTATATCCCTCTTGGAAGAGATCCAGCGAGCATTTAGTAATGTATTAATCTGTCCGAAGTGAGCTCTACAAGCCACGGAGTTTCCCTGGTGCACCTGAAAACTCAACTGAATTCTTATAACCCTAGCTGAGCCAGAACGTGTATTTTCAATGTAAAGCAAGTTCAGGGATACATGTGATTCCCTTCTACTTACCAGCGAAGCCGAGGGCTTTGTTTTGTTTTTGTTTTTCGTTTGTTTGTTGTTTTGTTTTCGGGGTGTTTTTTTTGTTTTTGTTTTTTGTTTTTGTTTTGTTTTGTTTTTTTACAGAATTTCCCAGCCCTGGATAGGCGTGCAGGGAGCCACTTGCCCTCCCAACACTCGTGTAAGTTCTCCTTTACTCACATTACATCTTAGCCACAGCGGTCAGAATCACCCATGTATTTGTAAAATGAGCAAGGAAATGAAAATGGCCGGTGTGACAGTTATCTCTTCATGGGTGATGACTTCTAATAGAGGTGACAGGGACAATCTAGACTAAAATTTCATAAACTGAGAGTGTTAGGCAAAACAAAAGAAAGAAATGAAATGAAAAGGTGATAGGTTTTGGATATTTTTTTTTAACAAGAAAATAATAATAAAAACCCAATCATTTTATCTCTTTATTAGATTTGATGCAAGTCTAGGAAATGCTACATGCTGTGTCTTGAATGTGAAGTGTCCTCCAAGGGCTCATGCGTTGGAATGCTTGGCCCCCAGCTTGAGGTACTGCTTTAGAAGGTCCTAGAAGCTTTAGGAGATGGGCCCTGGTTGGAGGAAGTGAGACACTTGGAGGAGGGCTTGAGGTTTTATCACCCAGCCCCACTTCCTGTCTTTGTCTCCAGACCACAAACATAATCCAACTCAGTGAATTCACATCTTAGTGAGTTCAAAGGCAAAATAAACGCAAGATAACGATGTGTGAAGAGATTTCTTACCTGCAGAGGCAAGGAATGTTCAGGGTTCTTTCTAAAGCAATGTTGTGAACCAACCAAGCATGGCAATTTTACTGGGGGTGGGGTGGGAGTGGGGTGGTGGTAGACATATTCACATAGAGATGGGCCATTCCTAATCATACTCAGTTTATAAGCATGTACCTGGGCATGCTCAGTTTGTATTGTAAAGTTTTAGCGAAAATAAAGGTACAATGGAGGCTACTTATGAAAGGTGCCTGCCCTGCTTAGTAACTGACATGAACACAAGATGACTAGCTAACTCAAATGCCTGGTTCCGTGACTTCCTTGCCATGAGGGAGTGCAGTTTTACACTGCACGCCAAAAGAAATCCCCGTCTCTTGACAGTTATTTGGTCACAACAAGGAAAGTGCCTAAGACATTATATGTTTAAAGTAACCTAAGGGCTTTTCTCAGCATATGTATGTGGCATCTTCAAGTCCTCCGAGGAGAAGGGTCCTTCCTGCCTTGCTTGTTCTTGTGTCATAAGCTAACTATGTGAGGTGCCATGTGTCAGTTACACAAGGAAAAAGTGCAAGTATCAGGCCTGGAATGGAACAATTGCTTCAAAGAGTTTGAAGCCGACGTTGTTGGCTTCAGCCTTCCAGGTACTCTGGCAGCACAGCCTGAATGTGCTCTGCTCATGGAGACATAACTCCAAAAGCAATATCTACTCTTTGACAGCATTGACGTATCAGCAAAATTAAACCTATGAATGTAAGCATTTTAAAATTAGATTTATGTGCATGTGAGCACATGCATGTTGTTTGTGTGTGTGCACATGCATGAGCATGCTCGAGTATGTGTAAGGAATTTGCATACAAGCACAGTTATGAATAAAGACCGGGTTTGGTTCACAAAAATATCTCCGAAGAAACTCCTGTGGATAGGATTTCCATAAGGTACACGCTGCAGGAAAGGCTGTGCGCCTGTATTGGCTTCCTCCCCTTCGGCTTTGTTTTATTCCTAGAAACCAGAGGGGTTTATCCTCCATGGTCTGCAATGAAGCCTGAGGTTCAGCCCCTGTCTCCCCTCATTGCCTCTTCCTGAAGCACAAAAGCATCTTCTCAGAGAACACCAGGTGTCATTTTCATATTCTCAGACATACTTGAATGGATTAACACAAATGCTAAATCAAAACGAGGCAAATTCCTGATTGTTGCTGGGGATCTAGACCCAGACCTGACTCCTTCTGATTGCTCAGGAGTTGTTCTCACAGTCCCAGAGGTGGGACAGCCAGTGTGAGGGCTACTTGTTCTCACTGTCCTTGAGGTAGGGCAGCTAATGCTATTCATGCCACCCCTGAGGCAGGACAGTACAATGCTAGGGTTACTTGTTCTTGCTGCTCCTAAAGCAGGACAGCCAATGAGAGGGTTACCTGCCATTTTAGCTATTGGTTGATGTTCATTACACCATCATTTCCTCTGGCTTGTTAGATAATGACATATCCAATCACCAAATTCATTCCAGTCACACCAGATATCACTTTGCCGGTGTGGACTCCTGACCCAAGACCCAGTTTCAGGCTAAATTAAAAAACGAACATTCGTCTTTTTCACTTTTTTTCTTTTTCGTTTGTTTGTTTGCTTGCTTGCTTGCTTGCTTGCTTCTTTCTTCTCTTTCTTTTTCTATTATCTGGAGGGCACTTCCTTGGGCGTGGGTACAGTTTCACTGCAGATGTTAACAGCTGAGGGAATGCAGGCTCCGGCACTCCACAGGCCTCCTTCTACACCAGCCTTGCTATCTGTGTACTCACTGCTCAGAGATCACTCTCCTGGGGTAGCTGTAGGGACTGTTCCTTCAGGCACAGGTGGGAGCCTTCTGACATAAGACGCCATGTTTTCATCATACTCTCTGAGGTTAGACATCACAAGCAAAAGAAAATTCATTTTCTTTTCTAAACTCCAGAAGGTGAAGAAACAAACTTCTCTGAGTCCCCTTGACTCATCCAAGCTTTCAAAATCACAAAAGCTAATGAACATGTTTGATTGCCACAAAGAAACAACAAATATCATTCAGATAGACCAATACTCATTGGTCTATCATTTCCCCTCAGGGCTAACCAGTTCTTCAATGGCAATTCAACTGAGTAAAATTGTGTTTACCAGTTGGAAATAACACTGCTAAATGAATTTGATCTACAAGATCTTTGAGAGAAGCCTTTCCAATGCCAAGTGCAGCTTTCTCACCAATATAATCATAGCTGGCATTCCTGGAATTTCCTGAAAGAACAGAAGCATGCTTGAGATTGGGACAGTATGTTAGGAAGGGAGGCATAAGTCGCCAGAAGAAATCAGAAAATAATTTTTCTATCACAGGGGAGGTAGCTAGTGCATAAATTTATTAAAACTTTATACTATAGCTCAGAAAAGAAACTAGGCAAAGACTTCAGCTGCAGATGGAGTGGAGTTAAAACTTGGCAAAAGAAATACAAGTGCTCTGGTCTCACAGTCAATAACAGAATTTAAGTATTACTTTCTTATATGTATATATACTATATGTAGCATAGTATATGTATTATATGTACATATATTACATGTATTATATGTACATATATTACATGTATACTTACTTTATACATATGTCTCTAGAGGGGGAAATTAAGAGGATGAAATTAAAGTAGCTACTTAAGTGTTAATGTGTAGGGTGGTAAATATTGTCAAGCTGACATCTAAAATCACCTAGGAGATTTACCTCTGGGCATGTCTGTAAGTATTTCTAGAGAGGCTTGACTGAAGCAAGAAGACCCATGCTGAATGTGTGTGACAGCATCCAGTGCACTGGGGCCCTGAGGGATAAGCAGAACAGTAGCATCCATTCCTCTCTGCTTCCTGTGTATATAGTGTGACAAGCTGCCATCTCTTTCCACATCCTGTCTGTGCGTACAGTGCAATCAGATGCCCCTAGATTCCAGCCACCTTGCTTTCCCTGATTTAGCAGACCCGTATCTTCAAACTTTGAGTGTAAGTGTACTGGCTAGTTTTGTGTGTCAACTTGACGTAGGTTGGAGTTATCACAGTGAAGGGAGCTTCAGTTGGGGAAGTGCCTCCATGAGACCCAGCTGTGGGGCATTTTCTCAATTAGTGATCAAGGGGGTAGGGCCCCATGTGGGTGGTGCCATCCCTGGACTGGAAGTCTTGGGTTCTATAAGAGAGCAGGCTGAGCAAGCCAGGAGAAGCAAGCCAGTAAGGAACATCTCTCCATGGCCTCTGCATCAGCTCCTGCTTCCTGACCTGCTTGAGTTCCAGTCCTGACTTCCTTTGGTGATGAACAGCAACATGGAAGTGTAAGCTGAATAAACCCTTTCCTTCCCAATTTGCTTCTTGGTCATGATGCTTGTGCAGGAATAGAAACCCTGACTAAGACAGCAAGTAAACCTTTTCCTTCTTAAGCTGTCAGATATTTTGTCACAGGAATGAGGAAAGTGACAAATAAAACATGCAGCTCTTGCCTGGCGAATGTGTCAGTGGCCTCAGTGGTAGCAAGAGAGACCAGTGGCTGGTCAGTAGAATTCATGTGTACCCGCTACTTGGATCTACATGTTCTCTTTCTCTGTTCAAAACATACTCCAGTCTTTGGAGGAGTTAATGTTCTCTGGCATTTGAATCTACTCCTGACCAGGTTCCTGTCCTGGAACATGTGACCATGATACTCCATTGAGAGGACTGTGACAATCAGTCATGTACGGACAACACCTGGAGTCCTTCCACGTGCAGATGAGGCATCCTTAACATCTTGGACCAAGCCAATGGAAAGCATCCGCCTCTAAATCCCAACCCATCCCTAAACATAAACACAAGGTCCTATCCACAAGGAATAAAGTGCATGAGTTATTTCACCAGATTGTCTGAGACTGCCTGTCTTAGTCGTAACCCTCCAGGGAGGTTTTCTCTCCTGAAGCTTTCAGCACTGGACCTCAGCTGGCCCAGTCAGATGGGTGTGCAAGGCTGACCACAGCCACTTCCTGCTTGCTGACCACGACCTTGGCCCTTAGCTCGCCACCTGCCACTAACTCCAGGGCAGTGGCAGCCGCAGAAAAGGCCCAGCGGTCCACCTTGCTCTGACTTCCTCTTGGAGAGCTGTAACACTTTGGACACTCCAGACAGGCCAGAGCCCCTTGGCATCCCTGTGGACAGTGGTATGCAGACCTCAGGAATTATATCCAAAGTTGACCTCTGGCCTCCATAAACACACATATATCCACACACATACAATCCCTCCCAACCCCACATGCCTGCTCCATAACATGGCATAAGAAAATGCACATGCTCACAGCAAGCACATGAACCAGCTCCTTCCACCACCCTCAGCATTTGGAGGATAGGATAGACAGTGCCAGGAGGCTCTCTGATATCACAGGAAATGCACACAGAGAAAAACAAGAACTTACTCTCGTGGTGCCGGAAGATTGGGGCTGACATCAAGGTGTGTTGGGGTTGGTTCTAGGTGAGACCTTCTCCTCACAGCTCAACCTTCTCATTGTATTCTCCCAAGGGCTCTTCTCTATGTTCATACATCCCTGATGCCACCCCCTCTTTTTGCAGAGATAGGACTAAAGCCCCACCCTCATAAGATCCTTAACCTTGATATCTCTCAGGGAAGGTTAATCTTAATTGCCAATTCAACTGGATTTAGAGATGCATCTCTGGGCATGTCTATGAGGAACTTCTCTTATTTGAAGAGGAAAGATGCTGAATATGGGCACACTGAATATGGGCAGAGCCATCACATGGGATAGGCACTGAACTGAACAAAGGAGAAAGTGTGTGGAACACCAGCGTTCATCTTCCCTGTCTCTTGACTGTGGATGCCATGTGACAGCTGCCTCATGCTTCTTCTGCTATGACTTAGCCATCCATGGTGAACTGTACTCTCAAATGCTGTCTTAGATAGGGTTTTACTGCTGTGAACAGACACCATGACCAAGGCAATTCTTATAAAGACAACATTTAATTGGGTCTGGCTTACAGGTTCGGAGTCCATTATCATCAAAACGGAAACATGACAGCATCCAGGCAGACATGGTACAGGCAGAACTGAGAGTTCAACAGATTCATCTGAAGGGTGATAGAGGAAGATTGATTTCCAAGCAGCTAGAATGAGGGTCTTAAAGGCTACACCCACAGTGACACACCTACTCCAACGAGGCCATGCCTCCTAATAGTGCCACTCTCTGGGCCAAGCATATACAAACCATCACAAATGCTAAGCCGAAATAGATCCTCCCTTCTGTAAGTGGCTTAAATCAGGGTATTTTGTGGAAGCAAGAAGAAAAGGACTAACCACCTCCTTTTCAGATTATGATGAAACACTGGGTGTGATAATTCCAGCAAATGAGTTTTAGAGGGTCACAGTTCTATCCCCAACAAATACCCACAGGCAGCTATGAGCTTATTTCGTCTCCTTCACACAGTCCAGGGGCTCTGTCATGTAGGGTCTGCTGTGGTTCGTAAGAGTCCGAGAATTCCCAGGCTAGAATTCTGTTCTGTTTCTGGAGCTGGGAGGCAGGCAAGCTATTCAGCTATGTATTTACATACTTGAATATGCAGGAGGGAGCTGTACTTTTCCATGGAGAGAGGATTTTGCTGTTGTCATTGTCCTTTCATTGTTTGTATACAGAGCCATTTAAGAACTTGCTGGATGAATTTTGCCACCAGGTTCAAGTACATAGGAAAAGGTAGGAGCTAAGGCAGCTCCAGAGAACCCACTCTCAACCCCTACCCCAATCCCTGACACTAGTCAAGGAAGTCAGAGTGCAAAATGAGGTCAAGTTTCCCAGGACAACCAGGAGTTAACCTGCCTATCAGTAGAGAAGGATTTAGCTGACTCCTGGCGTTCATATATCCTGGGACAGGATGGCCTGGCATGTCTACTCCAAGGATGAGGGAACCAGATAACTCAAAACTGGAGGCCAGAAGAACTCAAGACCCCAGAGCTGTCCTCTCACCTTCTCAGCAATGTGGCCAGAATACTACTCTAATGTTAGTCTTCTCATTTGACCACATATCTAAAGAGAGTTGTTTGCCCACAGCCCAGGTAGAGCCCACAGTGGAAGGGTACCCTTGAACTTCACTAATGCTTCACCAAGGGAGGCAGTTTCCTAGGAACACCCATCTGTCCAGGGGAGTAGCAGATGACTAGAGCTCACAGGCTCAGGGCACAGGGCCATTGCCAGGAGCAAAGATGCCAAAGACAGGCCTGAGGACCTTCACCTGTCAAGGTCACAGCTGTCTCCCTAGGAGAGGCACTGTCAAACAAAGGACACAGCCTGAATATAAAGTAGTTTATTCTGAGTATAACATGATGGCCAACGGGTGGGTAGGAAGCCTATTTATTGGGAAGCCAACCTAAGGAAATGCCAGGCTGCATCAACCTGCAGCCACCCTTGTTTGCTAGTGTCCCAAGTAAGCAATGGGGAAATTAGGTCGGAAAGACGTCTCTAGATCTCCCCAGGAAAGTGCCTTCCTTATGCTGTGGGCTTCCAGCCTCTGAATGAGTTCCGACTTCTTACAAGCACATGGTTTTTCCCCAGCCCTGGAATAAGTGTGAATTGAAGTGTGAAAAGCAGACATCGACCACATTGTTGTCACAGAGAATTCACAGCAACAGTCCCCAGCTTTGAATTAGCAGCCCTCTATTTTTTTTTTGCATTGAAAGATTTAGAGACGTTTAAAAAAAATCTCTACCCAAGATGATTCAAAAGATTTTCCTGTTTGAAATCTCCATCCTTCCAGCCTATAGCTATAGAGAGAGGGCCCCTTCCCATCGATGTTGCTCCCTGGGACACGCCTAATGACAGGGTGTCATCCCCTGGGTTTGTAGTGAAGGCTGTGCCACATGACTGTGCCCTCCATAATGAGAGAGAACCACCTGGAGAATTCTAGTCCTAAGAAAGCCCAAGTACAAACCAAGCCTGTGCTTTTCCATCGGGTTCTTAGCCAGTATGAATGCATTACGAACCGCAGAGCGGCAAATTGTATTTGATTATTTATAACCATAAAATAAATGGAATAATGTAGGTCTTGTGAGTTTTTTTTTTT
>JADRCC010518712.1:0-12580 GCA_019843855.1 Hylomyscus alleni
ACTGTGAGAAGCTGCTTAGGTTACAGTCTTGTAATTCTGTGAAGAAATTCTAAATGATGATATCTGTTCTAGAGGTTGTTTTGTCTTTGATTTTTCAGAGAGTTGAAAATGTAGAGTGCATACCTTAACAATATTAATTTGCTTTTAGTTCACTGTGCAATATTTTGTAATTTATTTTAATTAAAATTAGTGGTCACTATTCTTCCTTTATTGTATGGTACTCAAAATTCTCTTTTCTTAATTTTTACATTTTATTATTATTGCTCTCTGTGTGTATATGTGTGTGTGTATATATATATGTGTGTGTTTGTGTGTACATGTGCTGTGTACATGTATACACATGTTCTAAAGATGTTTGTGGAAGTCAGACTATAACCGTAGGAGTTTGTTCTTTCCTTCTATCTTAGTATGGGTTCCAGGGATCAAATTAAGGTGGTCATGTTTTTATTGTTGGGCAGCACGTGCCTTTACAGGCTGAGCCATCTGTCAGTCCCCATTATGAGATTTTTATGTGACTTTTTTTAAATTTTGTAATTCGATTGCTTGGTTCTTGAGTATGAACTTTGCAGATGACAATGCCATATTCTATTATCAAAAGGCTGGACAAGCCTGCTGGATGAAAGGCTTTCCCACATCTTTTGGGGTTAAAATCGTTCTGTAATTCTCATAGTATCCTGTTTATAGTACTGATCTCAGTGTGTGACTGTAATCAGTTGTGAACATATTGTCCTACTATCCTTCTGAGAAGGGTAGGCAGAGACCACATTTTTTTTTAAAGATTTATTTTGTGTACATGAGTGCACTGTAACTCTTCAGACACACCAGAAGAGGGCATCAGATCCCATTACAGATGGTTGTGAGCCACCATGTAGTTGCTGGAAATTGAACTCAGGACCTCTGAAAGAGTAGTCAGTGCTCCAGCCCCCCTACATTCATTTTAAAAGAGGATATTATCATGACTTTCAGAAAAAAAAAAATTCAGATATATTTAACTTAATTAAGGAATCCTTTAAGAGTTATGTTAAAGTTCTCTAGAGGAACACAACTGTTATAACAAATATATAATAAAAAAGGATTTATTAGAAAGGCTTACACAATACCGCCTAGTACAATGTGCTGTCTTCATGTTGGAGAGGCAGAGTCCCAGTTTGGCCTGGAACATTTGGGAAATTCAGATGTTAGTGAAGAATGGCAGCGGCAGCAGTGGTGGATGAACTCCTGAACTGTCAGATCATCTTGCTAGTGAGCATGAAGGCAAGTTTTTGCTTTATGCATACTTGCCTCTTGGACCTTTTTATATCAGGCCCACCATTGGAAGGTGCCAGTCACTTTTGGGTTAGGTCTCCCACTTCAGTAAGTCTCATCAAGAAAGCACAGTACACTTTGCCTTTCAGTTGATTTCAGATGTTAAGTTGACATGTTTGCTGTCAGATGTTAGAACTGCTTCAGAGATCCAAAGCAGCTTCATTTACAGACCTCTGGTGCTACAATACATGCAAGTGGATGCAAATTGTTCCGTTCCAGTGGAACTCGAGACTATTTGAATTACTTTCAGTTTTCTGTAAATTGACTTCCATCTTTACTATGTTTAAAATAGTTAAAATTCAGTACCATTACTAATTCAAGTAATTCCTGGAGGCAACAACATTCCATTGAAAGGATATTTAGTAATTTGTCCATTATTGTCTTTCATAATCTTTCTTATAATTTTATAACTTTCTGTAGATCTACATCAAATTTGTGAATAGAAGACATTTTTTTTGGAAGTAATCCACTCACTGTATTAAGGTGTTACATTTAATATGCACACAAATTACTGAATTCTGTCTTTAGAATGCTAATTAATTTATCTGAGCACGTGTGGAAATTATTTATATCACATATCAGTTCCCTGTTATAATCTCATTTAGTATTTTTAGTTTTCTCATGTGTAAGTTCCTTGAGGGCTGGTACTATAATCCTTCCATTAAAAACAAAACATTCAATAAATGTCAAATTTCTGAATGATAAAAGTGTACAGGAGCCTGGAGGGGGGGTACAGTTTACTTGGTTACATACTTGCCCAGCATGGATGCATCAAGCCCTCAGCTTGATCCCCAAGACCACATAGAACCAGGAGTGGAGACTCACACATGGAGTCCCAAGATTCCCAAGGTGGAGGCAGGAGGATCAGAGGTTCAGGGTCATCATCAGCTATGTAGCAAGTTAGAGGCCAGCCTGAGTTACACAAGACCCCCATGTCAAAAAACAAAGTGGCAGCTAGAGAGAGGCTTAGTGATTAAGAGCACTTACTGTTTTTCCAGAGGACCCAAATTTGGTTCCCAACACCCGCATAGCGGTTCCAAACCATCTGTGAGTCCAGTTCCAGGGAATCTTACACCCCCATTTTGGACCTCAGAGGGCACCAGGCATGTACATTGTGCATAGACATACATTCAGGCTAAACACTTATCCACTTAAAAATAAATAAATCTAAAAATTTAAAACAAAAGAGAATCAAAATGCAGAGGGGAAATATGAGCCAGTATTTTACTAATCTTTCTCTAGAACTTCATGTTCACTTTAAATACTGAGTAAAATTGAAGATTGCAGTGTTTTCTCTCAACAACTACTTAAATGAAATACCACTTTGGAAAAAAATTAAGAGAAACCTTTCAGAATTTTTCTCTAAGACAGATCCACTTAATTAGTTTTTGAGTTCATGTAGAAATTAATGGGCTTAAATGTTGATTTGTATGGCACAATGAGAAAGTTAGCTTTTCATCAACATTTAAAGAGATCCAGAAATTTATAAACTGTTGAATTTAAAAGACTTTATATAAAGACACTTTAAAAATCAGAGCAATAGTAAATTCTAAATTAGTACTCTGCTTCTCATATGATTAGTTACTCTTCACAATTGCTAACAAAAATCTTTATTTTGAAAAATGTGGTCCTGAGGCTGTGAAGCTGGCAGTCCTTGTAAAGTACTTGTCACATAATTTTGGGGACCTGAGTTGGATCCATGCTCGCACATTAAAATCTGGGTGTAGTCGTGCTTGCCTGTAATCCCAGCTGCTGAGGCCTGTGTAGCAGCGTGCTGGGGACCTGACTGGGAGTACAGGGAAGGAGGCACTTAAGAAACACAGGAACTAAAGTCTGGCATTCAGTGAGGGTTGTGCTTCTGTGGAGACGACCCATAGCCCTGATCCTCAGCATTGTGTCAAGCATGGCAACCTGTGAGGAGTTGGGCTAGCTCATCTCAGTACGGACTGCAGGGGAGGAGAGTCAGGAGGCTGCAGACAGTCATCCTGGGAGAGGAAGCTGCTCTAGGAGCCCTTTGCACATATTTTTGTAGCTGAGGTCACATTCACACTCTGGCCATCAATACTCTTTCCTGCCCATTCATACTCTGGCCTGTGGACGTCCTTTCCGTTCCTAGAGTCGGAGGCATCAGTGCCCTTTTCCTGGCCACACTCATGTCGACAGCACACATTCAATCAGGACTCTCTCCATTCTCTACACACAGCACTTGGGGGGCAGAAAATGGCTTGTTTGATTAACACCAGTCTAGCTAAATAGTTGAGCTCTGGGTTCAGTGAGAGAGATTGTCTCAAAGAAGGTAGGTGGGGAACACCTGAGGAAGACACCTGACGTGATCCTCTGCTTCTATACATGGACCCGAGCTATCCCTAGTTCTTAAGATGAAACAAAACCAGTGAACCAAACAAAAATACAGAAATAGAACCTTTCTAAATTACTAAAAGTAAATTATTTGTAATTAGCATTGAGATTATTTAGTAATTGCATTACTAGGATATTTTTATTTATTATATTTAATACACGTACACTGTAGCTGTCTATAGACACTCCAGAAGAGGGCGTCAGATCTTGTTACAGATGGTTGTGAGCCACCCTATGGTTGCTGGGATTTGAACTCAGGACCTTCGGAAGAGCAGTCAGTACTCTTAACCGCTGAGCCATCTCTCCAGCCCCTATTAGGATCTTTTAAATTCTAACATAAAACAGCTGGGGAGTGGGGTGGGGTAGGGAGGGGAGGGGAGGTTTTTTTGTTTGTTTGTTTGTTTTTTTCCCCCAAGTTTTGGACAAAAACCACCCTGACCATCACACTTAATGTTTCTTTAGTTATTCAATGGTTTCCTTATTCGTTTTAGGTTCAGTATAGAACTATGCGAAGCAGATGATGGGTGAGCGTCAGTATTTTAGACACATAATGCTCCAGTGCACTGAGGGACCAAGAGGCTGTTGGACTTAATAGTGCAGCTTGGAGCATGCCAAGCAGCAGTGTGAATTTTGGTGAACATGCTGTTTTAATGCTTTCTGTTAGGAACATTTTTCACTATAGTTTACTTTTCAGTCATTAAAATTAATATGTGGTCAGCAGTTCGCTAGAAGCAGGTCGGTTCATGTTGGGGCAAGTGAAATTATTGATAAGAAAACAAATGGTCAGTCTATAAATACCTCTGTTAACATCTACATCTCTGAAAACAAGATACAATTTTATTTTCTAAAATATCACAGTTTTTAAAATTAAGGAGAACAGTCAGTGTGTGCAGTGTTGTCAGCTCTGTATGTGCGAGCTCCATCCCCTCTATCACTTAAAGACACAGCACCCCCCCCCCATCCCCTGCAAGCGTCCCCTCAGCTGTTCATAAAGGTTATGCCTTTTAGCCGTGTTTCCTTCCTCAGCTCCATGCTTTCCCTTGCTTGTTCCTGCCTGCGTCCTCACGGCTACTCTGATGCGCATGGCCTCCAAGTCCCTCACCTAAGAACACCTGAGCCGCACAAACTGTGGATGTTTTACATATGTCATCTTTGAGACTCCTTGCAAGAGCCTTCCCTTTTCCAGCTTTACTGTTTTTGTTAACCCACTGGCTTTATTTTATCATCCATATTAAACACCATTATTGTTATGAATCAGATAAAGTCCTTTCCTGTGGATTGTATTGCTCTGTCCACTTTGACTCTTACACAATTCTCAGGTGTGCTGAGCTTTAAGTTCACACCTTGGAGGAAACCTTCTACACCACCACACTTGTGTTTCTCCATCATTTTGATGCCACCATACTAGGATTTTGATAATATTTTATGTTCAGTTTCAGAAACACAAAAAATGAGTTATAGATGGCACATGTGGATATTGCATATTTGTGACCGCTCCTGGGTATGCCCACGTCTATATGTGCTCCTTTGCCTAGCAAGTGCTTTTTTCCAGGTCATTGCAAGGTTCACTTCCTCATTTTTAGATGTCTTTATTCATATATAGCCATCTTAGCAAAGCAGTAACCCTCTACTCCCCTCTGTTTCTGTTCTAATTCCAGGAAGAAAGCTAGTAAGCCACATTGCTCTAGGTCCTGCCTCCAGGTTCTTTCTTGAGCTTCTGCCTTGGCTTCCTTCAATGATAAACTGTAACTTTAAGATGAAACAAACCCTTTACTTCCTAAGTTGATGTTGGCCAGTGTTTTTTTCACAACAGACAACAAACAGACATTAATATAAGTTTTTTCTTCATTGCTTTCTGTTTTTTCTCCTCCTTTTTTAAAAAACAATAATGAAATTTATTGGTATTTTTTAAAGGCTGTCACAGGCAGCTCTTTGAATTTCAGCATTTTTCCTTATATTGCATACCTTTCCTACAGAGCAAACTTGGATAGAAGAGCTAGATTATTCCTTTAGAGCAATCTTGATGAAGAGGTGATTTTTATTTTTTGGAGTGTGTTTATGTGTATGCGTGTACACGTTTTATTTTTACTTAGTGGAGCTAATGTGCAATATGTTATTTATCTTAGAATAGACCACTATCACTTCCTAGTATCATTGAAGAAAAGTAATCTTAACAAAGTATCTTGGGTAAATTGCTTGCAGCTCAAGCGTGCAGACCTGAGTTCAGACACCCAGTATGTCCTTTAAAGCTAAATATGCTGCCTGTAACTTGAGCACATGGGATAAAGATTTAGGCAGAAACAAGTGGGCCTTGGAGTCTTGTTACCCAGCTGAAACAGTGTTTTCCAAGTTCACTGAGAGACCATATCTCAAAAAACCAAGTGGAGAGCAGAGCAGTTCTAGATGGCACTTCCGGTTAACCTCTGCCCTCCTTGCACATGCACACACCGGTGAGAGCTTGAGTGCAAACCTCCTCACTTGAATAAAATACCAGAAAAGGTTGTAGTATACTGTTCTATTTTCCTAGAATCTTTTATAAAGTACATGATGAAATTATAGGTATCAGTGGAACCAAGTCTAATCTGAAGAAGCAGAATTAATTTAAAACAGTATGGCGGGCTGGAGAGATGGCTCAGTGCAGTGGTTAAGAGCACCAACTGCTCTTCCAGAGGTCCTGAGTTCAAATCCTAGCAACCACATGGTGGCTCACAACCATCTGTAACAGATCTGACACCCTCTTCTGGAGTGTCTATAGACAGCTACAGTATACTTATATATAATAAATAAATAAATCTTTAAAACAGAATGGCAAATGGAGTGATATAAAAGGGATGGAGAAGATGAATCTCAGTTGTAAAAAAAAGCATACAATTGCTAATATGTAAATGTGCTAATTTAGGTTGATTAACTAGCTGTTGCCTAGCAGAGAAGTTGTGATAATTATCCTGATAGTACTTGCTAATATTTTTAGAAATTATTTTAAAGTTTGCCTTTGAATAATTTCCCTTGTTTTAAATTGGTTCTCTGAGATGTTTGTCAGAGAAGTGACCTTAAGGCATCTCTTCTGCTGCAAAACAGCATCAGTTCTGTCACCATTGTCAGCTGCCATGACCCCGTTTCTCTAGTTCTGTCACCATTGTCAGCTGCCATGGCTCCCGTCACTCTAGTTTTGTCACCATTGTCAGCTGCCATGGCTCCCGTCACTCTAGTTCTCTCATCATTGTCAGCTGCCATGGCTCCCGTCACTCTACTTCTGTCACCATTGTCCACTGTCATGGCTCCCCTCACTCTAGTTCTGTCACCATTGTCCACTGCCATGGCTCCCCTCACTCTAGTTCTGTCACCATTGTCAGCTGCCATGGCTCCCGTTTCTCTAGTTCTGTCATCATTTCCAGCTCTTCTCATGCTTTTGTTGTAAGTTAAAAATAGATAATTGAACCGAAGGAACAACATATTTTACTTAAAGCCATTTATATGGCTTATAAATTGTTCAGGGACTTAAACCTGCCTTCAGCTTTCTTTGATTTCTCCTTCTGGTTTTCAGTACTTGTCTGTGGATGAGTCTAGGTAATTGATTAGCTGGTGTGTTGCTGGGCCTAGTCCGTGGTGCCCAGACATTAGAAAATATTCCTGTTACCATTATTTATCTCATAGAACTCGATTCCTCCCTCTCACCCTTTTTCCCCTCTTTCTCCCTCTCTCTCTCAACTATGTAGACTATGTATCTGTCTGCTTCTGCCACCCCACCTAGCTAGATTGTCATGTTAATGAACTTGTTAGTACTTGTTAGTAACTATGCAAGTTATTATCAAATGAGATACACTCAGTAATGCTAAACACAATTTTAGGAGAGAACTCTAGGCAGCACTCAGAGTCTTAGCATGAATATTTTTTAAGTAATTGTGGCTGTTTTTTGGAGATTTTCACTTGAACTCATGATATTCAGACGTAGAAAAGTTTGTTTTTGTTTTTTTTTGTGCAGACTGTATGGGGATAATTTTTCTGGAGAATATAAAATTGTCAAGCCTCTTGAATAAGTGAAAAAAATTATTACTGTTGTGTTGTCTGTTTTTGCTAAGTATATATATTTTGTATCCTAGTTCTTCTGAAAATATTCAAAACATACTAAATTATTCTTTCTGTGACATAATTATCCACTAAGGATGCATCATATATTGATGCTATCACTTACTGTAATATACTGTAGGTTCAATATTTTTATTTTCTAAGGTATTAGAATAAGTATTAAATTTTCCTTATCTTTTGTTCTTTTGTCAGAAATGGGACAATATTTGACTAAAGATATCTTCAAAGGAATCTGTAAACATTTATCAGTTCAGAGATACCTTATGTGTGTTCTCGTTGTCTTTTTGTGATAGCATAAATTTTATATCAAGATTTCATTTTTCTAGTAGATTATATAGATATGTAGTACTTTGTGTGGAGTTGTATGATTCCTCTGTCTGTCTGTCTGTCTGTCTGTCTGTCTGTCTCTCTCTCTTTCTCTCTTTCTTTCTTTCTTTCTTTCTTTCTTTCTTTCTTTCTTTCTTTCTGTTTTTTGGACATTGAATTAGGTAATTTATTATTGTGATAAAACAGCTTGACCAAAAACATCTTACAGAAGAAAGATTTGGTTTTCTCTAGGTTCCAGAGAGGGAGTACGTAGTGAAAAGGAAGGCATGGGAACAGGCAGGTAGAACAGGAGGCTCTTTGATCGATCACCTTTCATCACATAGGAAGCTGAGAGTGTGACCTGGAAGAGGGACAAGGCTATAAACTATTAAAACCTATCCCAACTGACCTATTTCCTCTAACACTGCCACACACACCCTAAAGGATCTATAATCTCCCTCAACTACCCCACTAATCTGGGAACTCATGCTCAAATGCCGGAGTGTATGGGGCTATTGCTTGTTCAAACCACTACAGGCTGTTTCTTGGTATATTTTAGCCCAGTCTATCTCATGATCCTTCTGTCTCAGCTTCCTGCATACTGGGAATATAGTAGGCATGTGCCCCTACGGTTACTTGTGCTGTGATGAAATACTATGACCAAAAGCAACTTGGGGAGCAGAGGGTGTATTTCACTCACAGTTTCAAAGCAAGTCAGGACAGGAACTCAAGGGAATCTAGAGTCAGGAGCTGGTGCAGAGGCCTTAGAGGGGTGCTGCTTACTGACCTGCTCAGCAGGGCTTATTCAGTTTGCTTTCCTATAGAATCCAGAACCAACAGCCCAGGGCTGACACCACCCACAATGGGCTGGGCCTTCCCTCATCAGTCACTAATTAGGAAAATGCTCCACAGTCCTGCCAATAGCCCAGTCTTTTTCTTTTCTTTTCTTTTTTCTTTCTTTTTTTAATATGAATAAATTGTAGCTCTCTTCAGACACACCAGAAGAGGGCATTGGATCCTATTATAGTTGGTTGTGAACCACCCTGTGGTTGCTAGGAATTAAACTCAGGACCTTTGGAAGAGCAGTCAGTGCTCTTAACTGCTGGGCTAGCCATCTCTTCAGCCCAGTGTTATGGGGAGGCATTTTCTCAATTAGGGTTTCCTCCTCTCGGATGACTCCAGCTTGTTCAGGTTAACATGGAATTAGCCAGCACAGCCCTGGGACTGGTTGTATAGGTGCAGCTTTGTCACATAAAGACAACTGTTAGAATTTCATGTACTATTTTCCAACAGTTAAAGATAGAAAACATTTTCCTCTTTATATTTTAGGCAGAAATGTAATTCTAATTATTATCAAGAAATATTTATGACATTAGTCTAAAAGTGGTTGTGTTCTCTCCTTCTAGTGCTAAATACAAGAAACAAACTGATTCCTCAGGAAGTAAAAGTAGAAAATGGCAACTCGTGACCATATTTTCTAACTTATTTTCAGATAGTTTTATCTCAAGCTTAGGGGTTGAAAATCATTGGCATTTATTATTTCTTGTTCTGTAAGTTGGGTTAGTGGAATGTTTTTTGCTTTGGGTCTCAAAACACAAAAACTAGCACCCACTGGGCTGAGCTCTCATCTGGAGATGCCACGAAGCAGTTATTTTCCTGCCTCATTCAGGTGGCCAGCAGAAGGTAGTTCCTTGTGACTCTAAGAGTGAGGTCCAGGTTTCCTTCCTGGCTGTCAAAGAGGAACATGTCTCTGCTCTTATAAGTGACCTGAATTGTTCTCAAGTGGCCCTTTCAGCCTCCAAAGTCAGCAGAGTCTGCTTTGACTTTCATCTCTTCTACTAGCATGTCTAAATCTACTCTGGATTACTGTACCAGATAAACCTGGTGCTTCAAGAATGACTGATCGGAGCCTTCAAGTTCATCTGCAGACCCACTTCACTGAAGTTCCCTGATAGATGAGATGAGGAAGAAGTAGGCAGAGGGCTTGTTCTAGAACTTTACCCACAGCAGCATTATGTGTTTTCTTTTGCTTTTATATATCACGGTGTATTTACCATACTTGGTAATATTAGTTGGTGAAAATAGACATAGTACAGAATTTTAAATCCATAAGTATTCATGAAACCAATTGCTTGGGGGTAATTTATGTATTTAGCATGTTGCTATTGTTAACACAAACAGTACTATGGGGGCAGAGAGGTGGCTCAGTACGTGGTGCTGTTCTTCGAGAGTACCTGAATCGATTCCCAGAACAATATGGTAGCTCACAACTCTGTAATTGCATTTCCAGGGTATCCTCAGCCTCTTGCCTCTGTCCTCCTAGGATAATGTACTCACCTGTATGTCCCCCACACAGACACACACATCCTTGCACATAGTTAAAGATAATAAAAGTAAAAAAGATAATAAAGACGAATTGAAAAACTAGTACTAAATGTATTTAATGATTATGCAATATCCCATAAAATATAAGTCCTAAATTTATTTTATATTTTTTACTTTAGTGAATAACTTTATGATGATACTTTTTCTTTTTACTCTTAAAACAGACAATGGCCAACTAACGGGTATAGAGATCCCCAAATTACTTGCCAATTTAATTAAAATATTGTGACTAACACCGCACAAAATGCTGTTTCTTTCTTGGCCTCAGTTTCTTTGTTGCAGTGAAGTGGCTGGGTCATTTTTCTTTCAGTTCTATGACAAGTTAAGCACTTTCCACATAGTGCATTTTTCTCCTTTGTCTTTGTTCAAAAGATTAGAGGGACCGGGGGACTAGATGTGATCAAAAAACATTACCTTCATGTATTTTATTTTCAGAGAATAAGAGTTTTAGAGTCTGTTACTACTTGTTAGTGTTCTGGTACATGTCAGTAGGGAGTTTACTACATGTTGAAGAAGACTCCCCCTTAGAGAGGATGCAGAGCGTTGAGGTTGTGCTGGGGGAGCGACGGCGGCTTTCGCGTCTGTTTTAGAACATGGTGCATTGCATTACTGCTGAATGATGTTGCAGTTAGCCAGACAGCATTACTAGCCACTTTATTTGCATAGGTGGTCACGAAAATTGGTTACTTGAAAGACTCTTCTGTCATCTGCCTCAGTGGGAGGACGGTTAGAGTCATTTTCAGGGCGTTAGGTACCAATTAAAGCAGACAGGACAAAACCCTCTTTTCCTATTGTTGCAGGTTTTTCCAAATCGAATTATGTTTTACTAGAAGGGTCAGTCTTTCCTCACTGTTTAACTGGCTCAGACTGTAGAGCAGCAAGTGCTTGTCTTGCTGTAGCTATGTGTTCCTAAAGAATGTACTGGCTTTTTACTGGAAGAAAATCCCTTTGGATTAGATTAAGCTTTGGTAGGTTTTGGGGGCCTCAGTTCATGTTTCATGAATTCTTGTCAAGTGAAGCATGCTCCCCAACCCCATCCTTACACAATAGAACTTTTAACATGAATTTGGGACTTCGTTTAATTCTCAGTGAACGCGGCTTTCGTTTTCGTGTGTTTTGCAGCTTGTTGAAGTCGTTCACCTTCAGCAGTCAGTGTCACTTTCCCTTCCAGTTGTCTTCTCTATAGTTGATGAACATGGCATGTGCTTTTTATATCTTTCCTAAGTGTTCAGAATGGGATGGAAGCCTTGTGACAGCTACCTGCTCCTGTTACACATCCCCGTGCAGCAGCTGACACTTGACGTTCAGTGATTAGTCAGCTCTCAGCTGTGTTTTCATGTAGAACTCAGTCCAAAACCTCGTCAGTAGGTACTTCCAGTACACTCAGGCATATGCCTTGCCATGTCCGGGATTCTCAGGGCCCCCCGCACTTGTCAGTGGAAGCACACACACCATTCTCACACGCATAGCAGAAGTGACTGCACGTTGCTGCCCAGATTCCTCGGTTCTGTATTACTGCTTCCTACACTGAAGACCTTAGGCTTTCAGTGACATTAGTAGTTGCTTGTTTGCACTTATCTTCCGTTTTTATTTCAGTTCAAAGTTTAATTTTATTTATTGTTTGTGTGCTCATGCTTGTGTGTGATGTGCGTGTGAGAACAAGCATGTGTGTGCCATGACATGCATGTGGAGGTCAGATGACAGCTTTGGGGAGTTGGTTCTCTCCTTGCACCATGGCTTCCGGGATTGAACTCAGGTGGGCAGGCTCATGCTGAGCCATCTCATTGGCCCATCTTATACCCTTAATAATTTGAAAATGAGCATATGAGCTTTATAGAAAGCAGTTTGTTTTACTTCTGGAAAATATCCTTGGGGGAATATACTGTTTCTTACTGCCGCATGGAGTAATCCCTCTCTGCCTAGCCACTAACATATAATTAGGATCATTTGTTTTATTTCATTTCTCTATTTTTAGAGAGTGCTGCTTTTTCCCACTTTAATTTATTTTTACTGTTATTTAACTCATTTATGTGGCCTCAAAATCTCAAAATAGGAACAATCTGTCTTTTATCCCTTTTTCTGTCTTCCCTGTTGGTAAATATTTAAATTAGTTTTTGCCTGCTCTTCTATTTTTTTTTTT
>JADRCC010519294.1:0-25041 GCA_019843855.1 Hylomyscus alleni
ACACACACACACACACACACACACACACACACACACACGCTTAAAATAGCAAAAAGAGGAAAAACAGCGAGCAGTTTTGGAGTCAGGAAGGAAGCGGAAACAATAGCTTATTGAGTAAGGTATGAGGTCAGCCATGAGTTGCTGAGAACGTCTAGAGCAATCTGAGCCCTGAGGCAGGCTTCTCCATGGCTTTCACCCGCGTCCACGCCCGCACCTGCGCCTGCACCTGCACCCGCGCCCGGGCTCTGGTTGGCTGGCAGGTAACTTTGCTGCAGACCTTCTTACAGCCTTAACTCTCCTCAAGAAGTTTTCTGACTAGAGTCCTGTCAGTTCTGTCAGCAGACCCTATTCAACTGTTGTACACGCTCAACAGTTCAATATCTGGTCAGGAGGACTTAAGAGAATGGAAGAGTCAGCCTCCATCTCTCTTCATCAGAAATAAAGGACAATCATTTGATTTTTTTTTTTAGAATTCTGATGTCTGAGAATTGTTTGTTATTGCAGCAAAGCATGCTCTTATCTGACTCATCTAGAAATTGGTACCAGAAGTGGGGTGCTACCGTTCAGAAAGGGCCAGAAAATATTTGTCATCATCTCAGCAGTTAATCAGTGGGATAGAAAAGAAAAGATTATCTGAGCTGAAGAAGTGTGGATCTTTGTTAAACTAGATAAAGCTCCAGAAAGAGATCTTCTTTCACAGTGAGTGTCTTAGACTTACCATGGCTGTGATAAAAGACATGACTAAAGCAACCTGGGAAGGAAAGGATTTTATTTGGATTATACTTCTACATCATTGTTCATCATTAAAGGAAGTCAGGTCAGGGACTCAAACAGGACAGGAACCTGGAGGCAGGAGCTGATGCAGAGGCCATAAAGGTTGTTGCTTACTGGCTTGCTTCTTATGGCTTGCTCAGCCTGCTTTCTTATAGAACCCAGGACCACCTGCCCAGAGATGATAACACTCACAATGGGCTTGACCCTTCCACATCAATCACTAATTAAGAAAATGTCCCATACACTTGCCTACAGCCCAGTCTTATGGGGGCATTTGTTCAATTGAGATTCCCATCTTGGAGATGACCACAGTTTGTCAAGCACAGCTGGAGGATTAGGTTTTGACTGCCATGTGGCTTTGGAGGATTAGATTCCGAGCAATGTACTTGTACAGGGGCAGTCGTGACAAAAACTCCCACACCTGTCACTTGAAATAACAATAGTTTGCCTTCAACAGTTTTGCAGGCCAGCAGATCAACGCTTACCTGTGGGCAGCTTGTAAGGGGTGTGAGGGCTTCCCTTCCTCCAAGTACGGAGTTGTCCCTGTTAACTCTTAGCAATCATCACCATTGCTTGTTTGTAGCCCATCACCCCTGTGTGTTCCTTATCAACACGGGATGTTCCCCTGTGTCTATCTGTCTCTTTGGATGACCTATTTCCCCTTGGTGTCTCTTACTCCTCGTTTACAAGGACTGCCATGACAGGGTTAAGATCATTAACCCAGGATAAACTCATTCTAACTAGAGTCCATCCCAAGACATTGTTCCTCAAATAGACCACATGGACAGACATGGAGAATTACAGTGTCCGAATTTCCCTTTGAGAGGCCTGATTCTGCCTCCGCAGTGGGCATTGTCTGTGTCTGGCAAAACATCGTGAGGGAGAGCTGAACTCAAAAAAGAACTGGCTCATTTGCAAGCACAAATCAAGGAGTCACTAATCCAGCCACTTGTCAGATTACACGACACAATTGCTTCTCCCCTGCCGCTTGCAAGAAGTAAACTAGAAAGTGCTTCAAACTGAGCAACATTTTGGAGCTCAGCCCTTCCAGCCCTGTCAGTCCAGGGCGTGGTCCTGGTCCCTGCTGTTGACACCTCTTACTAGAGCAATGTGGAGAGAACTGACTGGGCTGCCTGAGGCAGCCTCCTTAGAGTGACAGACAGGTGAAGGACTGATTCGCCAGCAGGTGTGCCAGTGTGGGGAGTAGAGGCCAGAGGGCGAAGGGAGCAGGAAGGCCAGAGGGTGACTGGGTAGTACTTGGTGGGTTTGGCTCTGAAGGTCAGATGTGTAGGCAGCTTGCTAAACTTTTGAACATGTGGCCCAGAAGCTGTCCACCTTGGCTTTGAGGAAGAGGGGGAGTGTTTGCATCCATCTTCCTTCCTCTCTTGCTTTCTCTTTTTATTTACTTGGGGACCCTGACCATGGGATGGTACTGTTCACATTCAGCAGGTCTTATCTCAGCTAATCTTGCCTGGAAACACCCTTACAACTCTCCAAAAGTGTACTAATCAATATCCCCAAAGTCCCTTAATCATCTTGTGCTGACAGCCACAGTAGCCAACATGACAGGATATACAACAAAGTAAAGGGGACCTTTGAGCTTTGTGTCACTGAGTGTTCTTGTCCAGTGGCTGTGTCAGTATGGCTAGCCTGGTCTAAACCGGACAACCTCTAAGATCCAAGCTGGAGTTATCACAGAGAAAGGTGCCTCCCTTGAGGAAATGCCTTCATGAGACCCAGCTGTAAGGCATTTTCTCAGTTAGCGATCAAGTGGGGAGGGCCCAGTCCTTTGTGGAAGGTGCCATCCCTGGGCTGGTAGTCCTGGGTTCTTTAAGAAAGCAAACTGAAGCCGGGCAGTGGTGGCGCACGCCTTTAATCCCAGCACTTGGGAGGCAGAGGCAGGCGGATTTCTGAGTTCGAGGCCAGCCTGGTCTACAGAGTGAGTTCCAGGATAGCCAAGGGCTACACAGAGAAACCCTGTCTCGAAACAAACAAACAAACAAACAAACAAAAAAACAAAAAAGAAAAAAAGAAAGCAAACTGAGCAAGGCAGGGGAAGCAAGCCAGGGAGCAGCATCCCTCCATGGCCTCTGCACGACTCCTGCCTTCTGCTTCCTGCCCTGTGTGAGTTCCTGTCCCGACTTCCTTTGATGATGAACAGCAACATGGAAGTGTAAGCTGAATAAACCCTTTCCTCCCCAACTTGCTTCTTGGTCATGATGTTTGTGCAGGAATACAAACCCTGACTAAGACAAAGTGTCTCCATTGCTTTTGATGAAACAGGCAACCGTGACATTGTGGGTGATGTTGCTGTCACAAGAGTCCAGTTCAAGCACAGGCAGCCCCATGAGACAGAGAGCAGGGCTGGCTTCAGGAGCCCAGCTAGCATTCCTGCTAGTGTATGCTTCAGGTGCCTCTGGGCTGGTGCCTTGAGTGACTCTGGGCCAAGGGAGGGGCTTGGGGCCAGTAAGAACAAGGGCAACATGTAGCAGATGCCATTGGCTGGGCAGTGCATGGAGGGTGTTCACAAAAGAATAACACAAACATTTACATCAGTAGTTCCAGAAGCTTCTTACTGAGGCACATCAGGGTCTTTTCTCCTGGAGGCAGTTTTTGTTTCAGCATAGAGCTTGGACATGGCCACAGGAGGGCATGGCCAGACGGGGCGTGGTCACATGAGGGCGTGGTCACACTGGGCGTGGCCAGCTGGCTCCATCCTGAGTGACAGGTGATTGAGCACACTCAGATGGCTGCCCTGTGATGTGGCTGGATCCAGTTGTCATTAGCAATCTCTCCAGGGCCCCTCTCTTCACCTGTTGTGGAACATTCAGTTGTTTTTGGAGGGAAGACATCGAGGAAGACATCTTACCACCTGGCAAGGAGCCTTGGCTTATGATGAGGGTACGGAGTGGTTCGGAATCAGAGATGCCCAGGAGCAGGGCATCTTCCATGAACTCATCGTGTTCCCACACAGGTCACTTGTAGTGTGCTCTGTCTGTGGGAGCAGACTCTGTCTGTCTGTGTGTGATGTGCTCCTGTGCTCTCCTGTGACCCTGTCCTGACACATCAGGTCTGAAAAGGACCTCATACAGCTGGACTCATACAGTGATCCTCTCGTGGAAAACAACGTGGTGTTTGGTCTGCTCTGTGGGAGTGCAACGAGGCTTGGCTGGTCCACTGAGGGCACCGCTGGGCATAAGTGTTGAAGTTCTATTTCAAGCAGTTATCTCAGGGATCCAGCACATAGGAGGAGCCAGTCATGATGGTTTATAATCCCAACTCTTATAATCCCAGTCTGAGGCAGGAGGATTGCTGTGCTAGGTAGGGTGACTTACCTAACAAAACCCTGTTTCAAATAGAAAGGAACTTGAAAGTAGACGTGTTCTGGCCCTTCCATTTGAAGTCTGCCTCAGTAGCCACAGAGAGCCTGTGCTTGCTGCGGCTGCCCGGCTGCTCAATTGTACATATTGTCCTGGTATAGAACTCAAGGCAAATCAGGGTGTTTGTTGATTGACTTTTTTTTTTTTTGAGACAAGGTTTCTCTGTATAGCCCTGGCTGTCCTGGAACTCACTCTGTAGACCAGGCTAGCCTCGAACTCAGAAATCTGCCTGCCTCTGCCTCCCAAGTGCTGGGATTAAAGGCGTGTGCCACCACGCCCGGCTGTTGATTGACTTTTTAATTTGAATTCTTCTTCCTGATACAGTAGACTAGTTGATAGAATTGTGTTTCAAATGTTCGTGTTGCTGCCGTGTGCTACGGCTAGCTCGCCGAACCACTTCTGCCAAATTGTGATGCTGAAAATATTTTATTTATTGTTGCGTTCATGGCAGGGTGGTGTCAGTTCTCTCCTTCTACCTTTGTGTGGGACTCGGGGATCAAACCCAGGTTGTCAGGCTTGTGATGTAAGCTCTTCCCCCACTGAGCCATCTCACCAGCCGGAGACAAAAGTGACCACTCTTCACACCGGAGGAAATTAGACCCGCGGTTCATGATTGTGTCACTCAGTCACAAACACATTCTCGTCTGGATCTGAAGATGCCTCAATTGTTCCCTTCTTCTACCTGACCTAAGCTGGCATCTGAGCTCCAAGGAGAGTCGGTGACTTCCATGTCTGCATCCCTAGCTCCCAGCAGAGGGCTGGCATGTATGCTCACTGAGAGTTAAAACCATCTGTGCAACAGATAGCGTGTCCCCACTTCAAAAGTGAGAAGACTGCAAGAAAGGGGATTCTCCAGGGTCGCATGGTGATCTAAGACCAGCCCCTGAGAATCTGTGTTTGTTGCTAAACTCTGCTGTAGTATGTCGGACTCACAGACAGCAACTTAAGGTGTTAGGAGACAAGTCTGTGGCCGGGCTTGGAAATGACTGTGCATTCTGAGCACAAGGCAAACAAAATCATATATACATGTGTATATACAAGTACACACATGCACGCATAAATAGACACAATCATATGTCTATAGAAACAGGCATGCAGATGCATACACTCATGCAGACAGACAGGTGCATACTCACATGTACACGTGAGTGTATAAAAGCATATACACATGTATACATGCATGTCTCTAAATATATACATGCATATGCATGCACATAGACATTCAAGGATGACATTTATATATTGGCATATACACATGTACAGTGTAAGATATGTAATCACACACACAGGCACACATACATATGTATGCACACAGACACAGTCACACACACATGTGCAGTGCAATGCATGCAATCACACGTACACACCCATACACACAGAGGCACATGCTCACACGTGCCTTCAGTGAAGGTCGTGAATGTGTGCTAATGGCAGGCTCTTGCTGACATGAACAACAGGCCTTCAAGTTGCATAGGCAAACAACTTGTATGAGAAAAGAGAAAAAGACTACCATGTAGTCACCATCTGGGACGTCCCTCACACTAACAGAATGTGGTGGGATGTTTTTTCACAGGCTCTTGCTGGCTAGCAGAGGCTGGGCCTGAGTATGAGGTTTGCCTAAGTAAGACTCCAGGCAAATAGCACGAACTCGGCACCATTACTGCCTGCCTCTCTCTCTCTCTCTCTCTCTCTCTCTCTCTCTCTCTCTCTCTCTCTCTCTCTCTTTCTCTTTGTGTGTATGTGTGTGTGTGTTCTTCAGAAGAGTGACCAGGTGATCAGTATGGCTGGGACTGGAGGAAATGGAGTTACTCCAAGTCAGCACAGAGAACAGCAGAGCAAAGGCCTTCCTAGCGTGGTCCAGGGTCTCCCAGGCCGCCCCTCTGGCCCTCTTCCCCTGACACCCTTCTCTGCAGCGAGAGTGTTAGTAGAGTTTACTCCTTGTTCCTCCAGTTGATTTTATGTTCTTAATTACTGACTAGCTAGTCAACGTGTTTTGTTTTGTTTTCGGAAGAACAGGAGCAGCAGAGGCTAGGCAACCAAGGCGCCTTTTCCCAGTGGGAGGACACAAAGTAGAGGGGAGATGGAAGTAGGGTGAGGGCAACGTACCTTTGCACAGAAATGTCTGTCCTGTATAGCTAGCCATCCTCCTGCACGACTCTGCATGTTAAGCTGTCTCTATTCGGTATTGCCTACAGGGGGAGATGATTTGTGGCTGTTTGACCAAACAGGTGTGAACTCACCACCCCACCCCCAGGACTAGTAGGCCAATAGCAGTGCTCTGAGGCAGCAGAAGGTGGGTGCTGGAGACTCACGGCAGCACACCCACATTCACAGTCTCCCCACATCCTGGTTCTCTCTGCATCAGAGATGAAACAACAACTGAATTCAAGATCTCCTCGTCAGGTTAGGGAGCACAAATAGCTCGCAACAGCAGGGACAGACAGACTATGGGAAACAGGGGTCTGGATGAAAATGATGGGTCATAGGCCTTAAATGACTTGCTCAGGCCAAGCCAGCTGATGGGGAGCCAGCCCACCCCTTCAGGGGCACTCCCACTGACTTCCAGTGTGGGCTCAATCAGTGAGCCGGCATAGCAAGCGTTGTGAGCCAAAGCTCAGCTCCCCATGCCTTGGAATAATGAGGTTATAGCTCGTGATGGTGGTGAATTTGACTTTGACATTATGAAATATGAAGCAATGAGGAGAGAGAGAGAGAGAAAGAGAGAGAGAGAGAGAGGGCAAAAGTGAGCACTGGTCATTCATATTAATTCCGCCACAGAAATGGACAGTTGTGATAAGAAAAATTGAATCCGAAATTAACATTCCAAGCAATGATTAATATTTCAGCCCTTGGGGAAAAGAAGGATGCAAAAATACCATGTGCATTTCAGGAGACTATTTTCCTCCTATAAAGCTTATTCTTATAATATTACTGCATTTCAAAAAATACAATTTTTGAAAAAAAAAATGAACTATAGCTTTTTGCCGTGATAGGCGACAGGTCAGAAAAGCATTTCAGAATAATTTTACACCTTTTAACCTTAAAAAATACTTTGCTGACAATTGAGAAAAGGCCTTAAGAGAAGCTCTGATAGGCAGTCTCACAGCGGGTTGCCGCGTCCCATCACCGAGCCAGAGCTGCTGCATAATGCATCCCATAATAAGGAGTGTACTGCGATCACAAAGGTTGAGGAGCAGTTTTACGAGCGCAATCCTTGCCAAGAGAGGTTATTAGCCATGACACAGAAAGTTTGTTACATAAAACTCTTGGGAAGGCACAAAGGAGGTAAACTGCTTAAAATTTTGATTTGAGCCAAGAAATAACTTTGTCATAGAATTTCGTCTGTATTTAAGGGTATATTTAGTATTCTCTGTTTTTCATTTCTGCTCATGCTTGGACAGTTCTGTTAAATGAAAACTCTAGACTGTTTAGCTAAATGAATGGTGCCCCTCCCAATGGTAATCGTTAGGAATTGTTATAACAATTACTAGTGGTGATTATGAACGCTAACACCGTGGCTGAGGTTCAAAGTTCCCTAGGGGTAGATCCTGATCAGGATTCAGGACTTCCAATGAGATATCACTGTAACAAAAAATAAAAAAAAAAAAGAAAGAAAGAAAAGAAAAGAAAAGAAAAGAAAAGAAAAGAAAAGAAAAGGAAAGGAAAGGAAAGGAAAGGAAAGGAAATTCAGGCAAGATTCCCTCTGAGCTCATCTTTCCATATAGGTTAAGGACCAGAAGGGTGGATGGAGAAGCCCCCCGGAGAAGGGAGGAGAGAGGGGAGTATCCTGGGGTTTCCTGTGATTTCAGCCAAAAGGCTGACAAACTTGAGGAGAACTAGACCAGAAGGTGTGTCTCTAAGCAAGTTTTCCTAGCCCAGAGAGGCTTGTGGTCCTGCCCTTTAGGGAGCCCAGGTCCCCGTGCTGACTGAGTCCCTTACCATCTACAATAGAGCAGGATGCTTCAGTGGCCCTCAGGGGTGAGGGAATCTTTGTAATGCTAACCCTACAGGGATCTCTCTTAGAGGGACACAGGGGCAATGCACCTTCCCTCTTCCCTCTCCTCTCCCCTCCCCTCCTCTCCTCCCCTCCTTTCTCTCCTCCTCTTCTCCTCTCCTCTCTTCCTTTCCTCCATCTCCTTGTCATCATTTTCCAGTTTGGATGATGATGCCCCTCTGAAGCTATATAGAAGACACTCCCGAATTCTCTTCCTCTGGCCTCACGGGGGCACCGAGCACTCGCCTCTGGAAACTCTCAGACACTTTTGTAGGCTCTTCCCAAAATGAGTCTCTCTCATGCCCAAATCAATATTGCAAATGGTTATGTTCTAATATGTTTGTTTGTTTGTTTGTTTTTTTCGAGACAGGGTTTCTCTGTGTAGCCCTGGCTGTCCTGGAACTCACTCTATAGACCAGGCTGGCCTCGAACTCAGAAATCTGCCTGCCTCTGCCTCCCAAGTGCTGGGATTAAAGGCGGGTGCCACCATACCCGGCATGTTCTAATATTCTTTATTACTAAGTTGTAAAGCCTTTATATTGTAGCCAGACATGGACATTTGTCTCAGAGTGTGCCCCAGGCAGTTAAGGGACTGGACACCTCTATGTTGGTACCATCCTACTGGGCAAGCTCTGGCTCTAAGGTTGAAAGAGAAAGTGTCAGTCACACAGAGCAGTCTTCAAATTCAATGTTACTGTAGTTTAGGAATAATTATCCAACTGTTTTGCTTGTACTGTTTGGAGACATACACAGGTACACACAGGTTCACTCAAATGTGTACACACCATATGTACACATATATACACAGTGGTATACACACACACACATCTGTAGACATGATATCCTCACACATATAAACACAGGTAGTTCCTTCTTTATCCCTGTGACAGAATACCTGACAGGCAGGGGGAGGGGGTTTCTCATGGTGGGAAGGGTACTGTAGCCAAAGTGGTTCTATATGGCTTATTCACTGGCTGATAGGATGTAAAGAGGGGACTATCTTTGTCAAGACCTAACCCAATGTTCATGCATTGTTAAATAAAAACTGCTTCTGCTTGCTGGGCTACAGATCTGAAAGTTCTACATGTCCTGAATGCAGTGCCCATAACTGGCAACCAAGTATGCAACACATGAACTTTAAGGGGACATGTCTCACCCAAATCATCCCAGTGCACACACACACACACACACACACACACACACACACACACACACACATATACATACACACATACACACACTCACATACGCACACACATGCAAGTGCATACACATTCACACACTTACACACATACACATGTACGCACACGTGCGCACGTACGCACGCGCACACACACATACACACACACGTACACACACGTACACACAGGGGTCACATCCTCAGAGATTCTGTGACTCCCATCAGAGCTGTGGTTTGGGGTGAGTTAGCAGCAGGCTTTTGAATAATACAACTCTTTTGCAAGGAACAGAAATTTTGC
Source organism: Hylomyscus alleni (assembly GCA_019843855.1). Taxonomy (NCBI): domain Eukaryota; kingdom Metazoa; phylum Chordata; class Mammalia; order Rodentia; family Muridae; genus Hylomyscus; species Hylomyscus alleni. Next base: position 9,627 of record JADRCC010519294.1, read on the forward strand.
CTCACACTGGGCAATTCCAGACACCAGAGCAGAGATCAGTCCTCATAGTTTGCCTCACAAGTGATGTGCCTTCAGACAAGTCTGTGTTGTTGATGGACATGGTGGCGGCTGGCCGTCTGTCTGGCTAATCACAGGGCATCAATGTATGGACAGACAAAGCCCTCTGATTCCTTGATTGTTCTTCCTTAAATAAATCTCCACCTTACCCCACTCTGGACCCCCCTGTCCTGTAGGAGGAGAGCCAGCTAGGTTTGTTTTGGGATTCGGGGGACTCTGGGATTTCTGGGGATGTTTTATCTGCTTGTAGCTGTAAGCCTGTCTGAACTGCTTTGCTGAGCAGCCGGCTTCAGGGAGCCACTAGTGGCTGTAGCCGACGAATTGGCTGTGCTTCTCGTTCTCTCGTTCATCTCTCTTCTATTCCCTTCCTCATAATGCCTAGTCAGCTGTGGAGTTTCCGAAGTATCAGTTCTCTCTCTCTCTCTCTCTCTCTCTCTCTCTCTCTCTCTCTCTCTCTCTCTCTCTCTCTGGCGTTTTCCCAAATATTTTTTAAAGGGCATCTCTTACTTTGTTTCCAGGATTTTTAATTAAAAACCATTCTTAACAAGGCTGAGGGTGTTGGTAGCGTGTTTTCTTGCAGTGCACAAAGCCCAGGTTCCAGTGCCCAGAACTTCATGGATGGAGTGTGGTACTGCACACCTGCAATGCTTGCAGGAGTGGGACGAGCTGGAGGATCCAAATTCATCTACACAGAGAATTTAAAGCCAGTCTGGGCTATGTGAGTTTTTTAGAAAATGGGCTCAGAATTTTTCCTAAATCCACTTGTGTTCCACAGCCCTGTTGGTGAGAGAGTCTTGGCTGCTCTCTCCTTGAAGATATCTTAATGTCCACTCAATTTTCTCCCCAGTAGAAGGTCCTGCCCCTGCTGTTAGCTACAAACTTGCTCAGAGCACATCTTGCTTTAAGTGACTTTTTTACCTGGATTTTTGTTTTTTATCTCCTCCCATCCCTCTCCTGAAGAAATTAGAAAGCATGGGATTTGGCCTCTGTATCCCTGTCTGTAAAGTGGGTACATACCATTCCTCTCAGTAGTACAGATGAGGTCCCACAGTGGTTCCTGGCCTCTTCCTCTGGCCTTATCTGAAACCCCAGAGAAAACCTCTGAAAAGGAGGCAGGACTGCCTCATCTATCTCATGCAACCAAGAAAGAAGAGTCCGGACAGCGTTTCTGCAGCACAGAAGAGCCCTCGAGCATGGCATCCATTTAACCCTCAGAAAATACAGTGCACCCACTCTAAACGCTGTTCAATACAGGCCCAGATCTACACACCCAAGGTCCAGAGTGTGTGTGTGCTCACAGGCCCAAGGTTCAGAGTGTGTGTGCTCACAGGCCCAGATCTACACACCCAAGGTCCAGAGTGTGTGTGTGCTCACAGGCCCAAGGTTCAGAGTGTGTGTGTGCTCACAGGCCCAAGGTCCAGAGTGTGTGTGCTCACAGGCCCAAGGTCCAGAGTGTGTGTGCTCACAGGCCCAAGGTCCAGAGTGTGTGTGCTCACCTCTGTGTGTTCATGATCATCTGCAGGTGCAGGTTTTATATCCACTTACTTAGGACCACACAGATGGGTATAGGGCAGACAATTGTAAGGACTTCCAGCACTAGAGTGGCTCTTGAATCTCACGCATCCCTGCCTGGGGTGGGAAAGGGAATCTATGTGATAGGGGGAGGCTGTCCTTCAAGGAGCTGGGTGTGATGGCTAAAATCTCGCCAGAAGGCCACCCCTGAGGACCACAGGGGAGCCCGGCTATCCCTGCAGGATGATGGGGTGGGTGGTGGGATGGAGAAGGGAGAGGAGCTCAGCCTGTGCATACTTACAGGGAGGGAACCATAATGGAGAAGCGGGCTGAAGAAGCCATCTTAACCAGAGCTCCATGTGGTGCACCAGCTTAACAGTCCAAGGGAACAAGGCCACGCAGGGTGATGCGCCCTACACCTGGGCGCTTTGTGGGCCATCTGATCACGTCATTCATCTGAAATTGTGCTCCAATCAATGCTATTTACACATACCCCGAGCTCAGTTGAGGAAGGTGTCTGCGCCTTTACTGAGCGCGCCAGTAACGGGGGCTAATTACTGGTGGGGAAATGTCGCCCTTTTCATGAGGCAGAATCAAAGCTTTCTGGGTCTCCACGCGCCGCATCCACACAGCTTTGTGCTGTAAGAAGAGGGTTGATAGTGAGGAGTGGCTCCCCATACCTGAACTTGAGCTCGGGACCATTAACGCATCAAGTATGACTCACTGAGCCAGAGATGTCAGAATTAGCTATCTGGTGACAGTCTCTGCTGTAGCCCACTCTCTATTCAGTTCACGCCACCTACTCCCACCAAAGGCAGGAGTGGACATGGTGTGCCCACAGGAGCGAGACTGGGAGGAGGACAGATCCCCCAACCACAGTGCCGAAGGCGTCATCACCATCTCTGACTGTCCGAATTACATCAAGGAAGGAAATCACTCTCTAAGCATTGGGCACTTGTCCAATGCAAAACTTGGTTGTCAAAATTCTCTAGAACCCGTTTGATCAGAGCTGTAGCTTCCTGAGCTGACCGGGCTACTCAAACAGCACAACATGAGACTATGAGTGGTTTTCAGAGCTGCAGCTAAAGGTGCAAAAGTAGCCCTGTTCCAGCTCGCAGCTAGCAGGAGCTGTCTTGTCTACATCATCATAACTGAGAGAGGAAGGACTCCATGCACTGTGGGCTGTCTGTTCACAGCCTGTACTGAGGTATGGCCAATGGCTCCTGTCCATGCGTTGAATGAGCTTGACACCTATCTGCTAGACAAATATTTGCTAAAACCGTAATACATCCTCCTCATCGGATGGAAACGTGCTGGGTGCGATGGCTCTAACATCCCGCCAGGAGGTAACCACTGAGGAGCAAAGTGGATGTGACTCATGTTTCCCTGAGTCTGCATAGACGTGCCCTGAAGATATGTGTGGGGTAGCTGTGAGTTACTGACTGTCATAGCAAAACTCAGCATCCAGAGTAAAAATGAAATGACTAAGCTACCTTAGTCCCCACCGTGGGGACTTGTGGGTAAAATAGATTTATTCACATGTGAGATATGCCAGAGGGCTGAGCAATGCAGTCCCTACTGGGACATGAACAGTAATACCCTTTGCATAGGAGACAGGGAATGCCACACGAATGTGAATGTAGGGTTGAAAATAACAATAACACACTGAGACTATATGGAAGAATTTAAAATCCTTATTTAGAGAGGGAAGGAGGAAATTGAACAGAGAGGTCAAAACCAGAAATTAGCTTTTCCCAGACTACCTTGCTGTACGTCCAGGGCTGGGACCGTGTGAAGTTTCTAGAAGTCTGTCCTCCCGACCTGCGAATTTTCAATGAGCTCACATACACTTTCAGTTGGGTAGCCTTAGCCCAAACCAGCAGTGGCTCTATTGGCAGATTTTGACTTCAGACCTATGTAAATATGATGAACAATTACACAAAAAAACCTAAAACTTAGACATTTCTAAAAAGGAAAAGCCAGTAAGCAGAGCGTTCATGTTGCTAGCAACAGAACACGTCTGCAACTTTTAAATGAAGTCTTTGAAGCCTGGCATGATGATACACACTGCCATTCCAGCACCCGGGAGGTGGAGATGGGAGGCTTGAACCTCAAGGCTAGCTTGGACCACACAAAGAAATCTAGTTTCAAAAGAATGAAAACAAAACAAACAACAACAAACAAAACCAAAAAACAAACCTTAGTGCTGATGGCCGAAAACCCCTAGGCTCTATTCTAAGGCAAATAGATGGGCAAATGCATTTTGTTGTTTCAAGACAGGGTTTCTGTCTTGTGGACCTGGCTGTCTCTGGCTCACTCTGTTGTGTCCTGGCTCACTCTGTTGACCAGGCTGACCTTGAACTCAGAGATCCTCTGCCTCTGCTTCCAGAGCACCAGGCTTAAATGTGTGCACCACCACTCCTGGCTAGGTCTTAAAAGGCACAGCTCGAATGGTCAAACTGCTGGTGCTGCCTCCTGAGGATTTCCATCTACAGACACAGTATCTGATATTTGTGGGCCCAGTACCATGGTGTGTGAGATCGGTATTGGTTACTTTTGTGTTGCTGTGACCACATGACTGAGGGAAAGGTTCATCTGGCTCCCACCTTCAGAAGGTCACTCCCTTCTGGGAGGGAAGGCATGGTGGAATTCCTGCTGCTGTTGGGAGTGTGTGGTCTAAGTTCTCCACCTTAGCATCATGGAGAGCAGAAAAACAGAGAGTGGAGCTGAAACCTGAAGCCTCAATAGACCCTTCAAAGCCCCACCAGAGGCCTCAGAGCCTCCTCAGATAGCACAGCCAGCCTAGGAACAGGCTTTGGAAATATGAGCCAGTGGGGTACATTTTAGACTGGAAGCACAACAAGAATTTCCAAAATAATGAGGGAAGAGAATGTAGTGAAGGAGAGTGGCCCCCATAGGCTCCTGTGTTTGAATGCTTGTCCCAGTTAGTAGAACTGTTTGAGAAGGATTAAGAGGTGTGGCCTTGGGCTGGAGAGATTGCTCAGCAGTTAAGAGCATTGACTGCTTTTCTGAAGGCCCTGAGTTCAAATCCCAGTAACCACATGGTGGCTCATTGTGGGAACTGAGTAAACAGGGACATCTCAGAAAAACACTGGGAGGCCAGGGATTTCTTAATAAGATAAGCTCAGGAACTTTGGGAAGGTGGTGGAACTCTCCAGAAGGGAGAGGCTAATTAACATTCCTCAGACCACAGGGTGAGAACCAACCTGTGGGTGGGGGCACATTCTGCAGGGTGGACCTTTGCCCACCTTCACACAAGGGAAGTCCTTGCCACCTCATTCCCTGAAGACCAATCAGTTTAAAAAGTCACACTGTTCTACCAGTCACATTGTGTCTAATGGCTGCTGCCCTGAAAATTGTATAAAAGCTCACTGAACAAGCTGTGCGGGGTCGCCTCCTTTCCTGAGGGTCTGGGACGGCTCCAGTGCACTGGAACATTAAAAACCCTCTTGCTTTTTGCATCGATCAGGCTCCACGTGATATACTCTGGGGGTCTCTGATAAGTTAAGGCTCGACAGAGTCTTACATCAAAACCATCTGTAATGAGTTCTGATGCCCTCTTCCAGTGCATCTGAAGACAGCTACAGTGTACTTAGATATAATAAATAAATAAATAAATAAATAAATAAATAAATAAAAAGAGGTGTGGCCTTGTTGGAGAAGTATGCCACTGGGTATGGGCTTTGAGGTTTCCAAAGCTCAAGACAGGTCTACCCCCCCACATCTCTCTCTCTCCCTCTCCTCCCCTTCTCTTTCTGCCTCTAATTTGCAGTTTAGATGTGAGCCCTCCATTATGGTTACGGCTCCAGTGCCACACCTGCCCACCTTCCACGCTTCCTGCATGGCGGTCATGGACCAACCCTCTGAAACTGTAAACAAGCCCCAGTTACATGTTTTTTATATAAGGTTCCTGGATGACGGCGTCCTTTCACAACAATAGAACAGTGACGCAGACAGAACATTTGGAGCAGGGAGGGCTGAGTGTTGTTGGGTTGGAGGAAAGCTGCAAAGTGATGCTTCATACAATAATTAGGATTAAAGGGAAAAAAAAACCTGTTGCCTGTTCAATGAGGGTAACGTTGGGTATATCTATTATTATCCCTTCAGATAAGGTTCTTGATAGTAACCCACAAGGAGCCAGCCGGAATCCTTGGTCATTTTGACCTACCTTTTTCATGTGACTTAAAGCAAGCTTTGCTCATTATAATATATCAGTCTACAGAGAAAGGTGTCTTGTCTGCTGTGTGTGAAGAAGCCTGTCGAACAGTGTGCTCCAGTGTGCCACTCTCACGTATGACCGGTCTTTATGTGTATGCATGAGTTCTCCCAGGTCTAAAAGGAAAACTTTCTGTTACCGAAGCCACCCTAGTATGGCACTTAACTGTTGGCTCAAGGTCAAGGGGCTCCCAGGGCTGCCTCTCAGGGAGGCTCTGCAGGAGACCATTCCACTTCCCTCCTACCTTCCTGGGTGTGGCCTTCCATCCTTAGCTCTCGTGGTTCTGCCTCCCCTATCACTGGGGTCTTTCCAGCTCTCCCTTTCTAGAAGCCCAGTCATGCTGGATCAGGACCTTCTGCTCCACTGTGACTTCCTCCCAGTCAGCCACCTCTGCCAAATGCTGTTCATAGCGCAGCCACGGGCCACGTGGGTTAGAGTTTCAGCAGACGAATTTAGGAGCGACTCAGTTCTGCCTCTGAGAAGAAGTGGAACTGGTGGAGATTAAAGACAGATACATTCTCTAGTGTGATGCAGGCTTCCTTTCCCAGAGACATCTCTCATCCTAGACCCTAGCTGGAGCTAGAGAGTGCAGATGGGTACACTCCTCCACAGGTGTAAACAATTCTTCAAGCGTGACCTGTTTAGCAAAGCTAACTTAACCATACTTTCCTGAGAGTATGTTAAGTATCTTTGGCCCGTTGGTGATTACTCTGTAACAAGTATAGGTTTGAGTCTGGAGGAGCAGGTTCTTGTGACCCCATACAATGAATAGAGACATGTAGGTAGTCATAGGAAGAGAGGCAGCTTGTTACAAGAGAGATGCAGGTGAGTAGCCCATGCTCTTCTTGTGGACACCATCTTTCTAAGTGAAGCCCAGATGGTGAAAGGCTTCCAGTCTTCTCTGAAAACCGACCTGACCATGCTCCATCTGCCATAGGAAGCAGAGGTAGAGAAAGCTTCCAGTCTTACCCTACTGATGCCTTTCGTGTTTTTTCTTGAATTTACCTACTCCTCAATTCCCTGACTTCAGCAGGAGCCCCCACAGGTTAATCTGTGTCTCCCATCCCACAAGTGATGAAGAAATTATTCGAAGTGGCCACAAAATCCAGTAACCCCCAAGTCCTGCCTCTGGATTCGGGGAGCTTTAGACCTGAATAGAGGAGCCACAGCAGGGGGCAAGGTTATGCATAATTAAGCAGTGCTGGCCAAGGCACGATCCTGATGCTCTGGGATACATCATGCTCTCTCTCTGGTCTGGTCACTTAGGTCAGTGCCCCTCCCTGTTTCCTTCTTCCGTCCAAAAGGTCTTCATCCTCCACTACCTTCCGGGGACAAGTGACAAATGCTGCAGTGTTAAAAACTCTGCACGTGTGGATAAATATAAAATGATTAAAATTTTATAAATTTTAATCATTTTATATTTATATAAAAGCTGTCGTAACCCCTAAACTCTGTTATGCATCTGAACACGAACATGGGAGAGTCTCTTGGGCAGTGTCAGAAGTCCCTGAGATGAAGTGCGGTGCCCAGCTGTGTCTCTTGTTTATTCGTGGATGGGTGAGCCTAAAACTAGACTATCAAGAGAAGCTGTGCTTCCCCCCAACCCCCAGGCTCCAGCCGACCGGCGGAGCCTCCCCACCCCTGGCCTGTGGGTGGGACCTGGACTTCTGGGTGGGTTTCTTCTCTTTCTCGGCAGCAGCACGTAAAACCAGCTTTCAACAACTGTAGTGAAATCTCAAGGCTGTTACTTGGAGCCTTGAAAAGCTGGGCGCTTTTCTCTCGGAGGCAGGAAGGTGCGTTTTGAGGAAACAAATCAGCCAGTGCCAGCATTTGCATCTGAAAAGGAGAAAAACACGTGTGATTAATAAAAGACTCATCCAGCGTGGTGAATCTTACTTACCTTTATTTTCCTATTTTTCTTTCTCTGCCTTTTAAAACATGTTTTCTCCTACAAAGTGAACATCCGTGAACACACTCTAACGGATCCTCTTAAAAAAAAAAATCCAACACAAAAACCACAAGAGGCCTTGGCAGTTCCAACTTATAAAGTGGGCTGGATGCAGCATGTGGCTTATTTTTTTCCCCCGATCTTTTTAGATCGTCTGAGAAATTACCTCTGGTATTAGAAATAATGTAGATTTAATTGATTGTTTTTTCAAAAGGAGAAATGTGAACAACCTGTTTGTTAAACCTTCCAAAACTAGGTTCTGTTACAGAGGAACACACCCTGTATTTTACATTTTAAGCACCCCCAAAATATTGAATAAGGTTTTACAGATCTTTTCTAAAAAATATGATAGATAATTGTCCTTCTCCTTTTATGAAAAATTGGAAAGTGATTGAACAAAACCTTAAATATTGTCACTGTAGAGGAAGGGTTCTAGGAAAAGAACATAGTATAAATCAGAATTGTGTTTTTTAGTTAAAATCTTCCTTCCTTTTTATGTACAAATAAAAGTGTGGGCTGGAGATCCGTTCGATCCCAACGCTCCCAGCACACAGCTAGAAGAAAACACCTTGCTTTTTCGAAACTCAATTTCTGTCCAAATTGAGCCCGAAAGCAGGCCGGCATTGTGCTGTTTATTAGCAACACAAAGAACGTCCCTCACAGAGCTGGACGGCCCTTGAAGTGCAGCGACTCTCTGTGAGGAGCTTGGGTCCTACCGTTCCGGGAGAGTTGAATACTAATTACCCGCCCGCTCCCAAGCAGCTCCAGGCCTGATTACCCTGCTCAGGAGCGCTGGGCCCGGGCTGGCTGGCTTCTTATAGTTTAAAATAAAACACAGCATAGTTTTTGTGTTTCCAGGGGAAGAAGAACAGGTTGCTGTCGAACATGCAAAGAGCTGTATTAATTAATGAATGAATCCAGAGGTTCTCATAGCTCTGCCCAGACAAAATTCTTTCAAAAAAATTACTCTCCCAAATACACAAATAGAAACACATAGACTGCTAATTGAAGTCCAAATATATGTTCCTGAATGCAGGCGCTGCACCAAGCAAAGCTGAGCAGAGTGGCCTCGCCTCTTCCCTGAAGTGTGCAAACAGGTGCTGCCCTCGAGTGCTTCAGATCTCAGAGCTGAGGCTGCCTGGCTGCCCTTCCCTTCTGGAGGGCTGGTACATGGCCAGCCCAAAGTCTCTGCATGCCCACGCCCTGCTGAGCCAGCACTGGAAGGAAGGACTGCTCTGCCTAGCTGTGACAGCCCTCTCTAAAGCTGGGTGGAGTTGTATATTCCTGTGGGAGAAATTTTATTACAAATCAAAGAAGTCTGTGGGATAAAGAGGAGCCTTTGCTCGACCTCGGGCTCGTCATAATTGTGAGACACACGAGCTTCCAACCCGCCTCTACCTTAACGCCCAGCAGGCCTGAGCACCAGGGACTACACAAGAAGAGAGTTTTCCTTTCCGGCCAGCTCAGCTCAGCTTTCCCAAGGCAAGCTTTAACATCGAAGCAATAGTTTCTCAAATAAACATAGGCAAGCACCCCCTTCCTCTGCTAGGGGTGGGTCGGCTCCTGGACCCATTGTCCTCATTTGCAAAGCGTGCAGGGCTGGAGGGGCTGGGGCAGGGTGGAGGTGTGCGATGATGTCAGAATATCCACAGCTGAAGAATGTCAACTCTCCTGCGAGCTGGGCCGGCGGGTGGCCCAGCGCGGGGCGGCCACTGGTGCTTTCTAGCTCCGCCCTGCATTCTTCTGGTCCGGTTCCCACCGACAGACAGGGCGAGGGAGGTCAGAGTGGCCGAGACAAAAGAGACCCCCTGCTGCCGGGCTTGGCTGGGCTGTCAGCACCGCTAATTCAGGAGTCCACCTTTCATCTTCTGGATCCATTAGGGGTTAAAGAGAGACCCATTTTACAGCTGACAGGCTTGAAGGGGCGGAGGAGGGGGAGGGACGCAAAGCACCCTAAAATTTATAGCATTGAAGCCGTCTGCTAAAAATAGACCCGCGCAGGTTCTCTTTTCATCCCTCCCCATATAATGGGATATGTATCTGTGAGACAGCATAATAAACAGGCAATTCTTGGTCTCGGGGTATTTTCATATTGTGTGGTGAGAGGAAACTGGGAGAATGAATGCAAAACAGTGTCTCTTGCTCCTCAGAAGGGCGAGCAGCGAGGTTCAGCTGTTCACCTGCAAGCCTTCGTCAGCCCTGTAGTCAAGACGAACCCAGCGGCTTCACTACGCGCAGTGTGGAAAGAGATCTGTCGATCTGTCTGGTGACATCGGGCCAGCGTGCTTGTGAGACACATGTGTATGTGTGCAAGCTGACAGGTCTTCTAAGGAATCTTCATGTGTAGCAGGGTTTTCCCTGGTGACTCCCAATCTATCTTTCCTGAAACCAGTATATGAATTAAAATGAATTAACTTAAAGCATTTTCACTGGTGATGGACAATATGTCTCCCCAAATAATTCACCCTAATTTCCTTTTAATCAGCATGACCATCACCTTCTGTAAAGATGGATCTGTAATTGCACTTTAGGTAGTCTTGAAAAGGAAGTGGCAAAGAGGTTTCTCTCCCAGTGAAGTGATATTTATGAATCAGAGAGGATCATGGCGCATCACATGTGCATGCATGTACCCTCTGTGTGCATGTGTTCTCTGCATGTGCTTCAGTATGCTCTGTCTGTGCCTGCCTATGCACCTGGGTGTGGTTGTGTCTGATTTGTGTGTGTGCTCCTTGTGCTTGGAAGTGATTATGTACAAGTATGTGGGTGGTGCGTATGTACAAATGATGCTTTGTGTGCACTTGTGTGTGTATAAACTCGAGGCCCTTGTGACGGTGTAGTTGTGTGTGGAGGCACATGCACTTAGGTGTTGCTATGTATACATGTGCTACCTTGTGGGTATACGTGTATGTTTGCCCTCGTGGATGCATCTGCATGTGCACATATGTGTGTGTGTGCATGTGTTCATGTGTGTTGGAATGGGCAATTCTGCCCAGGGAAGTACGGAAGGAATAAAGACAAACTTAGGTTGCTGTGGGCATGGGTGCTATTAGGTGCTCTTAGGTTGCTGTAGGCATGGGTGCTATTAGGTGCTCTCAGCTGGTATGACCAGCTCAAGAAAGCAGCCTGAGGGGCTGAGGAGATGACTCAGTCAGGAAATGTGATGGAATTGCCACTCCAAGGCCCTGAGTTTGAGTCTCACAACCCACATTAATAAAAAGCTGGGCAGAGTGCAGACTTGTAAGGGCAGCACCTGGGAGGCCAAGACAGAATCCCTGGGGCTGAATGGGGAGAGAGTGACTGCTAAGTGAATTCCAGCCTAGGGAGAGAAAGCTCCAAGGGAAGACACTCAGCACTGGCCTCTGGCCTCCAGAGGAATGTGCACACACACACACACACACACATGCACACACACGCACATGCACATAAGCATACATGCACACACACATGCACACGTGCACACACACATACACATGCACATAAGCATACATACACACACATAAACATACATGCACACATACACACATGCACACATACACACATGCACACATACACATGCACACACACACATATACCTACACACACGTGCATACACACATAAGTGATAGGGGTGCTTGGTTAGAAGGGAGTCACAGAAAAGGAGTGGTGTGGGGGGCACTCCAGACCACTGCCTGGCTGCCACACAGGGCTCCTGATGTCCCCACATCCACCTCTGATAGCTCTGACTAGACAGCTCTTCCTGCAGCTCCATTGTCCTGAAGGGGAGGGCGTGGGATGCTTCCCTAGGCTGCCCCTTCTTTTGGGATCAGGAAGTCCTCAGGGGTTCCTTAGAGAGGTTATCTTCAGGGGTGAGTGCCCAGGGCACAGATTTGGGAGCTGGAGAATGGAGATCAAAGATCCCCCCTGCTGTGGTGTCTCCTAGGGAGTCTGCGGGTTAAAGTCCCACCTCCACCTCCCTCTCTGCAGAGTCCTCAGGACAGCCAATGACAAGACTGCTGGAGCCTAAGAGCCTCACCCACTCATGCCCACGGAGAGGAGGGCATCAAAGCTGAGGGACTGCTCCCCAGAGCCTCAAAGACCACGCAGAGCATGAAGGCTGCTCACAGACTGGGGTTGGATAGGCAGGACAAAGATGGAAAGGGTGAGGGTCTGTGGTGACAGGCAAGAATCACCCCCCCCCCCCGCCCCCGTGCCCCTACCCACACTCTCTCTTCCCATGAGCTGGTGCCTAGTGTACCTTCCCTCTGCCTTTCCTGGGGACTTATCTTAGCTTTTAAGCACTCTCTTGCCTATGGTGACAACTGACTTCTTAGCTTGGAATCAGGACAGGCTAGGAAGGTAAAGGCCTTAGTCCCCAAGTCCCTGGAGAGCTGGCTCCTGTATCCACAGCTGTGCCCCTCTGTCCAAGAATGCCTTCCCCAAAGAGGATCAGGGAAAAGCCAACAGAAACCTACCACAAAGTTAGGGAAATGGCCTCCATTGCCAACACTGGAAGACAACTAAACTTCACTCCCTTGCTTCTGAGATTTTACGTTGTTGTTGTTGTTCCTTGACTTCCTAGGGAGATGTTCACCTGGGCAGATGAATGGGTAACCCACAGGGAGGAACGTGGGCATGGATATACCCTGTCATCTCCAAGAGCAGATAAAGAGCAGCCAGGTCTCTGCCAGGGAGTCCATGTCACAGACTCCCAGCCAACCAGGAGCCTCCTAGTTAGAGGGACATGGAAGACAGCCCCTGGCTTTTGAAATGCGAGAAGGAGCTGGCCTTCTCTAGTGCCAAGGTCTCAGTGTGTGTCCCCAAAGCTAAGATCAAGTGTGTTGGTATTAAAAGGCAGGGCCTTTGGGGGAAAGTGACTGAGTCCTGAAGTTTCTCTGCTGTGTCTCCTCTGAAGACTGATGGAGAGACACAGCCTTCCTCCTTCTGCCATTCAAGGACACAGCAACAGGAAACAGAGACTGGGCCTTCAGGAGGCTCCCACGCTGCACTGCTGGGGCCTGTACCCGGCCTTCCCAACCCCTGGGAATACCATTTACATGCTTCCCAGCCTGGACACTGAAACAGGAGATACCTCATCCCTTGTCCTGCCTGCCATTGAAAGCTGAGCCGCTAGGCCAGCCTGCCGGCTGACTCAGGGTGTGCCCAGTTCATGCCTAGACCCCCCTCAGAGGGACCATACAGGAACTCCTGCCAGGCTCTTCAAGGACAATAATGGTTTCCTAGTGCCCAGGGCTCAAGTAGGTCACCGCATGCACGGATCTCTCTGTCTCTCTCCCTCCCTCCCTCCCTCCCTCCTTCCTTCCCTCTCTCTATTTTCACATACATTTACAAACCACTGCTGATAAGCTCTGAAGGCTGCAGCCATTGGGACTGAACGTGCTTGGCAGTCTCAGGGATCCTAAGTGAAACAGAGGTGGGGCTGGGGCCTCTGGAAGCTCTTGGCTTAAACATCCAGCTCTGGGCTCCACCAGCAGCCAGTGGTCGCGTGGTCGCCCAGACGGGGCTTGTTCTCACAGAAAACTCATGACCTGAGTTGGAAGTGAGATCGATGGACCCGCCCCTCCTATGAGTTCTGTTTTGCCATACTCCAGTATTGTGAGCCAGGCAGTCTGGAAGCAATTGTTCCGTTTATTGATGCCTCCTTGACAGGAAAAAGACAACTTGATACCCATTTGTTTCCAGAGCCAAAATAATGATAATGAGGACTGTGGTGAATGTTTGTATTAATCTCACCCCTTCTTTTAATAAGAGGAGGTAAAGCAGAGGTGGAGGGGACAACAGTTACCTGAGACTGAGTGGAGGGAGGGGTGGCCACAGAGTTCCAGGTCCAGAGCAAGTAGGGTTTAATAGTAGAGAGGAAGAAAGGGAAGGAGAGAAAAGAGGAGGAAAGAGAGAGACTAAGAGGAAGGAAAGAGAGAAGGGAGGGAGGGAGAGAGGAAGGGAGGGAGAGAGAGGAGAAAAGGGGAGGGAGGAAGAGGGGGAAGGGAGGAGAGAGGGAGGGAGAGGGGAAGGGAGGGAGAGGGGACTGGAGGAAGTGAGAGAAGACAAAGGGAGCTAGGGAAGGAGGAAAGAAGATAGAAGAGAAACAAAAAGAGAAAGGGAAGGAAGGAAAGAGGAAGACAAAGATGAATGGAAGGAGAAGGAAGGGAAAGGGGGGAGGGGCAAGTGAAAGATTTTTTTTTCCATGTGTGCTCTACCAATAGTCTGCAAAGTGGGAGGACACTGGAGGGTGGGGAGTAGAGGGAAGGAAGGAAGGAGGGAAGGAAGGAAAGAGGGAAGGAAGGAAGGAGGGAGGGAGGGAAGGAAGGAGGGAGGGAGGGAGGAAGGAAGGAGGGAGGGAGGAAGGAAGGAGGGAAGGAGGGAGGAAGAATAAAGGAGGGAAGGAAGGGAGGAAAGAAGGAAGGAAGAGAGGAGGGGAGGGAGGAAGAAAGGAGAGAAGCATTCATTTCTGAGGAGGGCGAGGGTATGGGGAGTGAGGAGGTCTGGAATAGATGGAAACAGCAGAAATTAGGAAGGAAGAGATTCCCATCCCCTCTCTCTCTTCCTTAAAGTGTGGACAGAAATTAGGCCCCCACTTTCATTCATTGTCATATTTTCACTTTTGGGTAGAGAGAATTATTTTCGGGGGGACACACCGCACCTCACGTTTCTTGTTTCTGCCCCCAACATGCACACGGAAACTAGTGATGGTATTCTCGCTCCTTTCACCACTAGAACATGCTGTCCAGTTATAGAAGCAGACACACGAAGGGTCACAGCCATCTTGGGGTACCAGTGGAGGGGAATCAGCACGGCAGGTCTCTGGCCCCAAGACACTCAGGGCAGAGCGGGTCCCTTTTATTTTTTAAAAAGTCTTTCAGTGCTCAATTGCGCAGGAGCGGCCTCTGATTCCTACTGATTCTCCTTCAAGTGAAATAATACCCACTTAGAAAAAAAGCCAGATGGAAAGCCAAGGACCCCTGCTGTCTGCAAGAAGCCTGAACTGCAGGCTCTTCAGTCTTAGTTAGCCCTGCTCTGGAGTGGGGGTGGTGGTGAGCCGCAGTCCACAGCCAGCCAGGGCCACAGCCAGCCAGGGCCACCAGGCAGCAAGGTAACTACAGGACTCTAGGGTGCAGGGCACAGCCAGTCACAGGGTGCAGGGTGCAGGGTGCAGGGCACGGCCAGGCACAGGTGCCTTCTCCAGGCAAGATCCATTCTCCCATTGAAGCCAGAGGGATGTATGGATAGTTATAAATCAGAAAGGGCCTGGATGATAAGGCTGTGGATCCCATGTGTGTGAAGAGTGAAGATACCGATTAACTTCCAACTCTGCTAAAATCAATTATGTATTAGAAAATTCTAGAATAAGCATAGAATGGATCACATAACGCCAATGCTTAGGAAAGAAATGAATTCACTGAAGCAGAACTTCTTAGTCACTCCCAAAAGAAGGCAGAGAGGATAGCAGTAAGTGCCCCTCACCAACCTAAAGCTGATCCTCAGCTGTGGGCAGCTGTTTCCAGCTGTACTTTAAATGAAAACTGAAGGGGGTACATACCTGGGACCCCAGCACTCAGGAGGCTGAGGAGAAGGACTGCCACAAGAGTGAGGCTGGCATGGGAACACACACACACACACGAGAGAGAGAGAGAGAGAGAGAGAGAGAGAGAGAGAGAGAGAGAGAG
>JADRCC010519316.1:0-10652 GCA_019843855.1 Hylomyscus alleni
GCAAACAATTCAGAAATGGGATAAATGACCTCCACGACCCATAGTCCACAATCCCATCTCCACAGATCTGTAGGAGCACCATCTTTGCAGGCTCAAAAGCAAACCACTATAAGAGGTAAGCAAACTTTCTAACTCCATATAGAACATGGCTCCTATTCTAAGCCAAGCCAAATAGCCCTATCCTGATTTAGTATAAAATGAAACCCAGGGCCTCTCATATTTTTTACCCAGCCTCCTGCCCAGAGAGATAAAATCGCAGCATCCTGAAGCCCAGAATTTTTGACACTATGAGGTCATATTTCAACATGTTTCTTTACAAAAAAAGCCATGGCACATTATTTATACTATTGTATAAAGGAGTTACAATTAGATGTCCATTTTCATTCAACCTCTTGTAAAGCTCACATATAAATGATCAGAATATTTGGGTTTTTTCCCCCTGGTTCTAGCTACTAAAATGAACTTTGAATAAAAAGATGATCTATTAAAGCCATTAAGAATTATTTTAAGAAACTAAATAGACAATAATGCACAGCTAAATAGAGAAATAACAGAACACATGTATGTCATTTTTATATCAAAGTGGAAATATGTTACTGAGGAATCATATACAATAACCTTGAAGTCCTTATAGAAAGTTGAATTTTTCACAGCAATTATATTACTAAAAATTAAACTCACCAAATGTTTCCATTAAACACAGTCTCTTTAGCTCAGTTAATACAAACAGAAAAAACACGGTAGTATGATGTCTTGCCAACCACTATAGTTACTTTAAAGTCGATATTATAACCCCTTTAATTCTCTCTCTACTGCAAAAAAAGGGGACTTCAGGGATCATTTCTGATTTATATTGAGAATTTAATTTATATACTATAGCTTTTAAATTCATAAATACCTCTAATTTAAAAGATTTCAAATCTCTTGTACTAACTTGCCTACTTACTAAATAAGCTAAATAAACAATACTATGTTTTCTTTTGAAAGATAAACCTAATTCATTTTGACTTAGGAGAAGGCAAATTTTGTGACTGTGTTTATTGTTCATTCTGAGCATGTCTATTGTACTCAGTGTACAAAGGACTTCGAGCTAGATACTTTTCCACAAATGTAGTCTCCCATATTGTTCTTTCTTCTGAGTTGGTCATGATCATCTTCTTGATTCAGAACAGCTGTGATCAACCACAAAAGTTCTTCATAGGATTAGATCCATTAGTTGGGCAGTGGTGGTGCACGCCTTTAATCCCAGCATGTGGGAGGCAGAGACAGGCAGATTTCTGAGCTCAAGGCCAGCCTGGTCTACAGAGTGAGTTCTAGGACAGCCAAGTCTACACAAAGAAATCCTGTCTCAGAAAAAAAAAAAAAAAGATTGGATCCATTGACAGCTTCTGCTGAAAGTCAAGATGAGCATAACTCCTCCCCAGGAATAAATAAGCACTTGAGAATTGCTGTGAGAAGGGGACTCTTTGGTGGTATAGCCATTAATAAGTTGACCTTGTCCCATTAATGAACTCTATTACATATATATAGCTGGATGTTACGAGAATCATCTTTTGGGATTCTCATTGTACTCTCTGTTTATCGATATTCTCCTTAGAAAAAGCTATAGCATACCATGATTGCTAAACATGCTATCTATCTAGATTTCTGTAAAAGTTACAGCAAGCCCTGTGTAGAAAACTATGAATGTTAGGCAAGTAATAAATGCTAGTACAGCCAAGTAGTGGTGGCACACGTCTTTAATCCTAGCACTTGGGAGGCAGAGGCAGGTGGATTTCTGAGTTAGAGGCCAGTCTGGTATACAGAGTGAGTTCCAGGACAGCCAGGACTACACAGAGAAACCCTGTCTTGAAAAACAAAAAATAAAAATAAAAAAATAATAAAAAAAATAAATGCTAGTTCAAAAAACCCTAAGTGCCAAAGGCAAAAGTCCTAAAAGATGAAGTTGACCTGTGATTCAGGGGATGTTTCAGTTTGTTTCTCTGCCAAATATAAAGAAACGTAGGTGGGGAAGAGTTTATGTGGTTTACAAGTTAAATTTCTCTGGCCAAGAAGACAAAAGCAGTCACCCAAGAGTGGCATCTTGAGGCAGGAACTGGAGCAGAGAACGTGAGAAAACGCAGTTCACTCTCTTGTCACCATGGCTTACTGAATCAGCTTTCTTACGCTACCCAGGACCACCTCTCCAGAGGTGGCACCAACCACGGTGGGCTGGACCTTCCTGCATGAGTAATTAATGAAGAAAATGATCCACAGAGATGCTCACATTCTAATCTAATGGAGGCACTTCTTCATCAGAAGTTAAACTCTAGCATGTGTCAAGTTGGCAAAATCTAGTAAGGAATGGGAAGAGATCTAGAGATGGAAGAAAATCATTTAGAACGTGTGGTAAGCCAAAAGAAGGCAATCTTTATCTGGGTTGAAAGGGCAGATACTAACTCTCTTTAGTTTCTTAGATAAGAAAAGAATCCCAACCACAGTGAACTTGGCTTTCTACTGAATTTTAGCATTTTTCCCTAAGTTGGCCTTTAGCAGTGATTACCTGGCCATAGGCATTTCTAGGTTAGTAAATAATTTATTACATCCTATTAAACACTCCTTAAATAATGGTCCCACTTGTAAGTTCTTTCCTAAAAATCCATGGAACAGGAGTTAAATGGATTATGTAATGCCACGTCAGGACTCAATAGGTGCTTTCTCTTAGAAGAATGGACCAAAATTCCCAAATAAGACTTTAAATGTGATTCCAGCCCCAAGAGAAGTTACTGTGACATATTCTGGCTGACTAATACCAAATTTCTGTACCCCTAGTCACTCTGACTAATGTTTTTCCAGGTTCCAAGTGACTAGCTGACATTGCCTCTTCTGATTGATATCCATTAAGCCATGCACTAAAGTAGCTTTCTTATTGGGAAATATTGTGATGTTCCATTTTAAAGCAGTACTAGCTGTTCAATTTCTATTACTCACTTCAACAGTCCATGTTAGGGGAGTAGAATAAATGGTTATTAACATGCTTACTGCACAAGAGGTGGATGCAGCAGTGAGCATTTGAAATCCCAGCACTTGGAGGTAGAAACAGGCAGACCCTTGAAGCTCATTGGCAACAAGCTTAACCAAACTGGCAAGGTCCAGGTTCAAAGAGAATATCCTCTCAGAAAGTAAAGCAGAAAGCAACTGAGAAGGACACATAATATTGGCCTTTGCCGCCCCATCCTCACAGAGATAGAAAGAGAGAGAGAGAGAGAGAAAGAGAGAGAGAGAGAGAGAGAGAGAGAGAGAGAGAGAGACTCCCATGAAAATATATACAAACTATGCACACAGAGAAAAGAAGAAAAATGGAGGAGGAAGAAATGATTATGATGAGGATGATGATTTAAAAGCCCATGTTTGACTATTTGGCAGATATAATTCTAAGGCAGACCCAAGACCCAGCCCTGATAGCCTGAGGAACTGAAAGACATATAGGTAAACCCCATTACACATAGCTCCATTGTCTCCACTGTAAAATTCAGCTTTAACTGTCATGGAAAGGAGATTGATTGCCCAAGTCTCTGTAGGAAGAATAGAAATAACAAGAAGGGTGTGATACAAGAATCATGTTCTTTTCTGAGTCCACTTTTCATGACTGTTTCTATGCACTGAAGAATAGAGACTGCACGTAATCATCCTCCTCGTCGTCATTATCCTGTGTCAGGTTAAGCATCTTAGGGTTGTGTACTGGTTGGTTTTGTGTGTCAACTTGACACAGGCTGGAGTTATCACAGAGAAGGGAGCTTTAGTTGGGGAAGTGCCTCCATGAGATCCAGCTGTGGGGCATTTTCTCAATTAGTGATCAGGGGTAGGGCCCCTTGTGGGTGGTGCCATCCCTGGACTGGAAGTCTTGGGTTCTATAAGAGAGCAGGCTGAGCAAGCCAGGGGAAGCAAGCCAGCAAGGAACATCTCTCCATGGCCTCTGCATCAGCTCCTGCTTCCTGACCTGCTTGAGTTCCAGTCCTGACTTCCTCTGGTGATCAACAGCCACGTGGAAGTGTAAGCTCAATAAACCCTTTCCTCCCCAACTTGCTTCATGGTCATGATGTTTGTACAGGAATAGAAACCCCAACTAAGACAGGCTGGATACTAGCAGAAGGATGGACTAAGAGAGTACATTCAGAAGTCGTAGTAGGCTCAATTGCAAAGATTGGATGACGATAATCATAAGAGAAGTAAATTTTGAGAGATACAGAAAACAATAAACAGAGAGGAAGAATGTAAAACTGTCAGAGTTTCCCCCAGAGAAATATGAAATTGGATACAGAGAGATGCTTATATATACAGAGATTCACTAAGGCAATTACCAAATTATAAGATCCATGAAGCCACTCACATAATACATACCAACTGGAGGACCACGGATACTGGTATCATTTGATTCGTATTCAAGCCTTGAGAACCAAGCCCTCACTGATATAAATTCCAGAGTCCAAAGACCAATGAACTGAGGTCTCCAAAACTGAGGGATGAAGATGGGCAGAGGATCTTAAAAGAGGAAGTTTTCCCCGCCCTAATTTATTGTGTATGTGTTTCCTCCAGGGTCTGGGTCATTTTCACCCACATTGATTAGGGCAGATCTTTACTTAGATTACCTATTCCACTGCTAATCATGTCTAATATTTTGATCACAAACTCACTCCAAAAATTGTATTAGGTGCCTAATTGATTAGGGAATCAGCCTAGTCAATTTGGCAAGTAATTAAGCAGCACAAAGTATAAGGGGAAATACTCAAAAAGAACAACATGTTCGTGACATTAATTATTTTTAAGTTAATTGAAAGATGCAACCCACCCAGACACTGAACACCAATAGAATGTAACCAATGAGCCCCTTGCACCAGACATCATCAGAGTCAGGATTTGAATCCAGATCTGACGGAGTCTTAACACGCCTCATTTTTATAACATGGTTCTACCTAAAAGTAGGATGAGAAGTTGTTTGTTTCTTAAGCCTGTGTTTGGGAAGTTTGTCTTGAGTCTGATGAACAGTATCTTGTTTCATTATTCATCCAACATTCATCTACAGAGACCTCCTTCTATGCAGAAGCTGTATTGGTTAGCTAGCACATCAAAGACATCCGGGACATTCTACTGAAAGAATGAAAATGTTCTCGGCTGCCTCCTAGTCCTCTTCAGAGAGCTTTAGGGGCCTTCTGTCTCTTTCATCCACTCTGCCTTAGGCATGGCAATTTTCCTATATTAACACAGCAGTCTTTTAATATTCTCAGCCGTATCTTACCCACCATACTTCTGACCGGTTCTTTGGTAAGCCTTTTAAAGCATATATAGATCACTTTAATACGCTTTAGTCCCAACTCTCTTGCAGTCCTCATATTTATTTCAACTTCTGGTTTCTTGCTTGCACCATTGCCTTGAGGACACTGCAGGAAACACTTCAATTTTCAAGTGTTATCCTCAACTGATTAGTGGTATCTGCAGCACTCTCCCCAGAAAGTGTGTGGAGGCTGGGCTTTTATTTACAGTTGTCTTTTGGAAAGAACATCTTTACCAAACCTACTTATGTATCCCTGGGATAACTTTGAAAGTAGTTTGGGTTACCCATTTCTTCTACTTGGCCAAAGTTTTCAAAATGCTACAGATGAGGCTGTGGACACAGGATGCCCACGTGGAGAGCAAGAGAGTTTATGTACTAATTTAAATGCATGTTTAAATTCATTGATGGATATAGTCAATAATTAAATAACAGAATATGCATCCTAACTTAAATGTGTGTTTAAATTCATTGATAGATATTATCAATAATTAAATAACAGAATATACATATGTATGTATATAAACATATATAATTCATGTCTTTTGCACTCTGTGTTGGACTGGCAATACACAAAACAAATCTGATTTTACTTCTCTATAAATAGTGATATAGTAGTAAAGCATTTCTCCAAAAGGGCACTAGTTATTTTAGCTGAAAAGTTTTCTTGCTGCACCCTTTAAGACGACAGTCATGACCTAATAAAGATGCCTTAACTTGCTTTGCCAGCATTTCGTTGTTAACAGTTTTGTTAATTGGGATACTTGGAACTAATGGTTAAGTGAAGGAAGCTTCACTTTCCATATTTCAGAGTAATTTCTATGTTTTTAGTTACATACCAGCTGAGTAGAATGGACTACTGCACCATTCCACCATTCCCCACCAGGAACATGAGTTGTTTCCTTCTGTATTGTATACATACTGGGTCCATTACCCACTAGTTACTTAGCTGCTTCCATCATTAAATTGACTGTCACAGTATCATAGTGCTTATATTCAAGGAACTTGAATTTTCCTTAATTAGAGCCCCTACAATATAAAAGTATAGGCTCTAAAAAAAAAAACCTGCAAAGAATTCAGGGATTCGTACATGATTTCAGGCATGCACTGCAGTCCTTAAAACATATCCCTCATGGCTAAGATAGAACCTCTCTGTAGTTATTATTTTAAGCTATAAAATTTGAAATTTTATATATCTCAAATTATACCTAGAGATTTGCTGATGTGTTTCTATTTCCAACCACCAAGACCACATTCCCGTGCTTCATTCTAATACTTAAATAAATGCTAGGGCTCATTAAGCATTTGCAAAGTGCCATTTCCTTGGTTAAGCATGCCGAAATTAATCCTTAAAATAATCCCTGACTGTGGATATAATCACTGGGAAGGTGAGGATATTGGCCTTAGGGACAATGTTGCTTTCACCAAAAGGCAGATGTTATAGATGCTTCTGGAAAGATCTGAGTAAATGGTGATGATGTTCATGTGGAGAGAAAGGTTTGTCCTTATTATGAATTCTCAAAAACATTAGCCCAATTATACATTATTGCTGGGTTCTGAGGCGTGTGGATATTGTGGGATATTGTAGCTTGAACTATGAATAGAAAAATATATGAAATTTGTAACTCCAGTGCCTGTGAGTGTGAGCCTCTGGGATAAAAGATATTTTAGAAAAAAATTAGATGAGGTCAAATAGTAGTAGGGTAGCTCTAAAATCCAGTATGGAGGGCGTTCTCACACTAGTAGAGAACACACAACAAGAGGAACTCATAGAAGAACTACCTAGGTGCTTGAAATATAGAGGAGATGCGGTAAACAATCCCATGGAAAAGTGCAGACAGATATTAAATGTTGGGGGGGGGGCGCTTTCATGACCAGGAACAAGAAGAGGTGATTAGAGTTTTTCTCAGAGATGAAGAGACCACAAACCATGGTGAATCTTTGACTTTTCAGACTTCTGGCTGCCAAAGCTATATGATAGTTTACTATCATTTTAATCTTGTGGCAATTTTTATAACAATCTGAAACACTAATTTAGATATAGAAGTGTAAGATTAGACTTTGAATAAATAGTGAAGGAAGGATTCAGTCCAAGGAGATGAATGCCGAAGGCCATGCTATAAAGTTTCAAAATCCACTGTCTCCATTTTATTTTAGCATATGCAGTAGTAATATTACAATACATAATATAATAATTATATGTATTAACATATGAGTTAAATCTTATTATATTGTACCCATGGGGAAACTGGATCTCAGAAAATGAAGCAACTTGATGGCTAATGACTGCAGCAGCATGCACGTCTAATCAAGTAATTTCTACATGCTTTTCACTGAGCCCACATTTAGTAATAATGCTCAGTATGGATACATTTAGAATAAGACTATTTCATCCTAGTGTTTATTGGTCTGCTCACTTCCAAATTACGGACATGTATTGTGTTCCCTAGAGTAGACTTGAGAACTGAGTTTAAGCGTACCTTTGAACTTCCATTTCTACGAGGACATCATCTTTATAAATTCTACCTCCCTAGCAGTACACAGCCACAGGGTTAAAGCCTAGGGACCTTGGTTTCATAGAACTATGGCCACTGCAACTAGGGCCACATTGAAAACTTCACCTTTTACTTTTTAGAATTCCTTAGACATGGTAGCCAGTGGCCCCAAAGAGCCAAAGGAAATTTGTCATTTCTAGTGGCATCTAGGGAAAGTTGGTTCCCCCTCAGTTGTCCCACAGAGTGCAACGAATTCGAGTTTACGATAGGTTTCAGCAAATGCTGAAAATGGAAGCGTAGACAATTATACTATCTTCCAGCAGATGCAAATGCAACACACACACACACACACACACACACACACGCACACGCACACGCACACGCACACACACACTACTTCTTTAGAAATATTGCTATTTTACTGATCAGTTGGGCCATTTACCATTGGCTGGTGGGATTTTCAGTAGTATATCGCTAAAAGTTTACAATACGCTGAAGTCAGGCTCCTCGGACTGTTTTTCTGCTATGGCAAAGGAATCACTAAACACTAATTCTAGGAAACTGGACAAGTGAAGACGAGCAGTGCCCAGCTTAGGTCATCTGAGGCTCAGTCAGCTTGCAGGTGCACAAAGGAGGGTGAATTTATAATTGTGTGCTAGAAATATTTTTGGCTTGATAAAAATACAATGTTATTATATCATCCGGTAGATGCAATTCAGTATTTTTTTAAAAAAAATAGTCTTTTTCTTTAGAAAACTAGACCTTAATTTACAAAAGAAACTTTTCTCTTTTAAAACCATTGTTTTGTTTCTTATTAATAACCTAGGGCAGCTGGATCTTTCTCTATAGGCTGCATGCTTTTATTTTACCTTGTCTTCATTTTCTGAAAGGTGATGGACCCACTAGAAGAATGAAATGAGTCCAGGCCACAAGCAGTTGCAAAATCCCAGGATATCTGTCACCTTGCACTGTCACTTTTTTTATTAGAGAAGAAGCCCCACTAAAGTAAGGCCCCAGCCCTGGATATATCAGTCTCTAATGCCACTAAGAATTTTCTATAAAAGACTCTGAATCTTTTAATTGTTTATGCATTTTCAAGTTTCTGAATGATATTATTATACAAGTTTATATGCTTCAGAACTGGTTTTTATTTATTAAAAGTCATTACTTTTTATGTATTAACTTTATATTAAATAGTTATTAAATTACAAAAAATACAACTAGTTATCTCATGCAATATTCATGCAATAACCATACAATATTTCCAGCTAGTGCAGTTGTACATGTTTGTCATCTCAGCACAAGAGCCTAAAGCAATAGGATTATGTAAGCCTATAAGTTTTCTTTCACCGTGAGCAACATAATAAAACCTTGTCTTAAAATAAATAACTACATAAAATACTCTGACATATCGAAGGACACTTTCATATTAATGACTTTCACTTGTGTGCTTGGAACCTAGCCAATTCAACATTATCCCAAATCTGTCTCTCTAAGGAAGCTAAAATATTTAGATTATTCCTTAAGAGTCTGACTCTCAGATAAAATTTGACTCATATACAAAACAAATTTGGGGGCTGGGGAGGTGGTTCAGTGAGTCACCTTGGTGGTCCATGCTAAGGAATGACATTCAAGTTTTACCTCTGGTTTTCCCCCTCCATAGTCTCTCTCTCTCTCTCTCCCTCTCCCTCTCCCTCTCCCTCTCCCTCTCCTTCTCCCTCTCCCTCTCTCCCTCTCCTTCTCTCCCTCTCCCTCTCTCTCCCTCTCTCTCCCTCTCTCTCTCCCTCTCTCTCCTTCTCTCTCTCCCTCTCTCTCCTTCTCTCTCTCCCTCTCTCTCTTTCCCTCTCTCTCTCCCTCTCTCCCTCTCTCTCTCTCTCTCTCTCTCTCTCTCTCTCTCTCTCTCTCTCTCTCTCTCTCATGCACAGACACACACACTCATGTACCTACACACATGCACACTCAAGGCCACACACACATGTATAAAAACCAGTTATTAGGTCAGCTATTCTAAGTTCTCATGTTGTTTCATCCCTTTTTCCTCTCAAAATTTGAACAGACAGTAAATAAGTGTTAGTAGTGATTTCAGTGGTAAATTTGTGGAGTTACAAAGCATACTTGCATCTATTTTACAGCACAGTGAAGTACCAAGAACAGAAGCGGGTACTTCAGGAGGAGAGTCAGAATACAACCATTGTGGCTCATTCTGTCTAGAAACACTTAACAAATCACCCATAAAAAAGCTTACTGAGTATTCACACTAATTCAAAAAGGGTAGAAAGGGTGTGGTTTTGAGTAATATAACAAAACAGTTACAACAAAACCCACCTCATCCATCCCTATATCAGAATATCTTGACATTATAAATTTTGTGTAAATGTGCCCAACAAAACAATGCCTTTGAAACTGTTCTCTTTTTTGAGATTTCATTTCCGTTTATTTATTCAGTGTGTGTGTGTGTGTGTGTGTGTGTGTGTGTGTGTGTGTGTGTATGATGTATATAGTATGCACACATGAGTATGTGAATGCATGTTACAATGTACATGCACATGGAAGCCAGTGGAGATCAGGTATCCATCACTATTCTCTCCTTTCTTCCATTAAGACAAGGACTCTTACTGAAGTTGCAGCCAGCAAACTTTAGCAATCCCCCCAGTCTCCATTTTCTCCAGCACTTGGGCTGTCAGACTACATAGCCACCCTTATCTTTATACATGAGTATTGAGGATTTGAAGTCACAACCTCATACTTGAGCAGCAGTCACTTTTACCCACTGAGTTATCTCTCCAGTCTCAATTTCTATTTTCTTTTAATATTCCTTCATTTTATTGAATCTTTCTTCTTCTTTTTTT
>JADRCC010519348.1:0-15119 GCA_019843855.1 Hylomyscus alleni
ACAGAGACAGAGAGACAAGAGTCAAAGACAGAGAGAGACAGAGAAAGCTGAATAGTCTTCTGATCAGAGCATGTGAACCAGGCTCATACCTGGCTGTTGCTAGGTAACTATTGGGTAGAGCCTAGAAGAAATGATCAAAAGGGAAAAAAATTAAGACCTTGAATAAAAGATAATTACTTGAAATTTGAATCATCTGTAGGCAGATCATGAAAACCCTCACTAGCAAGAGAGAGAGAAACTTCAGGTGAGCGCCAATATGCCCACTTTCTCAACTTGCCAAATTTCAAGATATGATTCTTTTGTTTCTAGAAAAATTCAGAGCTGACAGGAACGGGGAATGCATGGCTTATTTGCCTTTTGGAACTTAAAGTTCAATATGTCTAGTTTCTGGTTCTTTAGTTCTAGTGGGGCTTGATAAGCCTGGTGAAGACAGAATAGTTGGGCAATTTTGCAGGATGGAAGAATTTAGACATTCTTAGCTAACCATAGCCAAGGAAATGGCTGCTGTGAGAAGACTGGGCTCAGCAGGCTGGGAGTAAACTGAAGTTGATGAGAATGAAATTGGATGTGCATGGCCTACAACACCTGGTACAGGGAATAGGAAAGGAAACCTTGCAGGGGAATCACATTTAAGTAAAAATCAGGTAGTGTGGCAGATGTGGGGGAAGTCAGCTGGATTAGATCCCCAGTCATTGAGGGAGTAGGGCTGGGTAAAACGGAGAGCAAATAAATTCAAGCAGAAAAGGTGGAAGGAAATTAAAACTCTGGAGAGATTGTTTAGAGCAAATGATTTGCTAATAGAGTGTGGAAGTCCCAGGTCATATGTTTCCCTTAAGTGGCTATATTTCATATGTATGCATTTTGTATCCAACTGAAAAGACAGGTCAATATTTCTCTAGATATAAACAAGGCAATGTGCTTCAGGTCAACGGAGAAATTTTGTTGTTGTTCAGTAAAAATGTTGCATTTTTCTGGAATAAAGGAGCAAACCAGGATAGCAAGTCTCAAAGTGCAGTGAGTCCCATAACTGCAATGCTAACTCTACAAGTGGAGAGAACATCAGCCCTAATAAATGGTTCTTTATCAACTCGTGTTCGCCAATCCATTGGAAAGGGCAAAAGTACAAGAGCAATAGGCAGCAAGAAGAAAACCCAATCCAATGAAGAGTTTCCCTTTCTCCCTCTACAGATGGTCTACAACACATATTCTCTCTCCAGTGTTCTAGAGACATTTCTGAGCATCTGCAATAACACCCAGTAGGTGCTTTGTAGCAATTGGCAAGACATCATCCCAGCTGGCCATGTGTCTTCCCTCCCATGATAACTTGTACTGTGCATCACAGCCATGCCTTTGAAGTAAATGTGAGTGCCAGTTCCCCAGAGTCACTGCAACAGCAGTCTTGTAGATGCTGCCCACCTCCAAAACTGCTCACTGCCATCACATGGGTGCCATCTGCCATCCCTGCGGAGGCAGCAGTGCTCCCTTCTCTCTCATTGGAAATACTAGTGGCATCAGTGCAGTTGATAGATCATTGATTTCCATTTAGTTCACACTCAGAATTAGTGGTACCTCCCTCACTACAGAGCATTAGCCCAAGAACCTATGTAGGACACACCCTGAAGGCTATCATTTGCCACCCACGAAACTCTTCCTCCTTTAAGATGTTAGCCCACTTTCATTTTATCAAAGTTAAACCTGACTATAGTTGGCTATCATTTTAATGTCTTCTGAGGCTTCATAGGTTGAAGTCTAACCCCACTGTGAAGAATAGAATAGAAATTTGTCCAGGTAGGGTTCTTATGAGTAAGGACTCTAAAGGCGATTATAAGACACTTAGGTCAGAGCCCCCCAAGACTGACTCTTAATGACTATAGAAAAGAGAAGGTGAATGAGAAGAAACATATATTCACACAGATGCTCTTCTCTCTTGCCATGTGATGGTTTACATCTACTCTAAAGGCTGGCAGGAAGGTGGCCACACACCCCCAACCTTGACCTCCAGAGCCACAAGCCAAAATGAACTTCTTTTTATCTACTATGGTATTTTACTCTTGGTAACAGAAAATTAACTACTACAAACTGTATATTAATGTTTCTTTCCTTGTCTCTAATCCCTCCAAAGAGTTTTTTTTTATCCTTCCCTACAGTGAACGCAGTGAACATTTCCCTCTAGATATGTCCCAGCTAGTATGAATCTAAAAAAACTAATAGGTTGCCTAACTCATTAATTTATTCAATAAATCGTTCCTGACTATATTATTACCAGGACTTTGCTAGATGTTAGAGATACAGTAATAATCTCGTTGTGCTTGAAAGGATAAAATAAAATAGAATAAAGTAAGCGGGGAAGAAGTTACGTAAATGAAAGGGTATAGGCTGTGTCAAAGCATACGGAATTTTTTGGCCTTTTCCTTGGGTAGAGAAAAGTAAGTTTTCTCAAGTTTATTCTAAAATTGGGTCAATACAATGAAAGGTTCCAATGATTGTAACCCTCTTTTTAAAAGTGTTAGAGGATACTGGATGTTTTCCAGCATGAATCCTAAGAGAGTGAATTATAGATCCCTTCTCAGAAAAAAATTCTACAATTATTCTTTTCTCTGAATGTGATACCAGGCACTTAGTATAATTGGTCCCAGTCAATAACCATGAATTTCAAGAGTACAAATCACCCATGGAGGTTCTGAACTGTTCTGGAAATAAGATAACAACATTGTTCCAATTGATTCAGAACCATTTTTGAGGCTAGTCTAACAGCTGTCCTGTAGAGTTAATTTGGTCAGTGGCTCCCCTAAATTTCCTATGTGGAGAAAGAACAGAAACAAAGGCATCTAAGTCTCCCATGAAACTCTGCAATTTCTACTCCTGCTGACAAAGTTCACATGGTCACTACTTTAGTACAGAGATCTTGGAAAATAGCCTCTCAGAGAAGAAGGGTAGAGGACATAAACTCAAGCAAGAACTTTCTGCCACAGGCTCTGTAGATGGGATGCATAAATGGCTCATCCTGACTAATAAATCATTGGGAATATTTTAAATAACAAGTATTTTAAGAGAGAGTGAAAAATAGCCCCATATTCAGAAAAGAGCAGAGAATCATATCTGGTAACATCTGGTACTCAGCCTTGAATGGACAAAACAGATTAAAACAAAACACATTTACAACAGCTCATGCAGGTGCTATGGAGCCCAGGTCTGATGAAATCTGTTGAAGTCCAGGCTGTGCTATTGTTACTACCATCATGACAAGACTGTGTTGTAGCCACCAGCAGCCATGGGTTACTGGGTTCCTGAAAGGAAAGTTGAGGATGGATGGGAAGGATGGTGAGAGAATAAGGAGCCAAGACCAAGTTCTCTGATCAAAGCTCAATCTTTAATTCTAGGGTCTGATTTTTAAAGGGGGAGACCCATCCCCCACTTTGCCAGGATCTCATCAGGAAGACAAGCTCAGCTGCTCAGCAGGTAGTGGCTTCTTGCAGGAAGCCACAGATGTGGCGGGACAATAGACTTGACCTAGGTCAGAAGACTCCATCCTAGGTAGGCTAGTCAACAGTGGCAAACACAAGGTCTGATTGAGTCTGCTCAAGGTCCGCTCAAGGCTGGGGGCAGGGCATACTGTGTGATTCATAAAGAATGGAAACCAGTTTCTTGCATTTTTGATGTGCAAAGTCAGAACTTGGAAAACCTGTGTTGGGAAGACAGTTTTGCTATATCATCTCATGCTAAAAAGAAGAAGGATAAGAAGCAATATGATGGGAGAAGTCAGCCTTCCTCTATGAATAACCAACTCCAGATAACTGGTCCAGTCATCTGATAGTCACATTGATCCATGATTCAATCATCTTCCAGAGATTTTACCCCTCAACATTGGTATGAATTTAACTTCTAACATGTAAACTTTGAGGGTGAGGATACATAAAAACAACATCTAGAAAAAAAGAAAAAGGAAAAAAAAAGAAAAAAAGAAAAAACGACATCTAGGTATAAAATACTGGTAAGACCAGAGATGTGACGATAATGGTAACCATAAAAGTTGGTATGCAAGAAGAAATAGCATTTTGTTTTCACAAAACCTCCTACCTATTCTTCCATGACCCCTTGGAATGATAGATCATCTGAAACTTTGACTTTCATTCCTGATTCCCACATCTCTTTTTAACAGGACCTCCCAGATGCCAACTCAGCTGCTCTTATTCATCCATGACCTCCAACACATGACTAAAATGCCCAAATATTGCTGTAGTCGTGCTTACTGGAAAGTTTTAAGTATACTTCTTTTCCTTCTGGACCTAATCCTGGATTAGGATAGATTCCTTTCATCAACAAAACTTTGATAGACCTCACATGATTTCTACCAGATGCCCCTAGTACACACACAAAAGACTAGAAAGACAAAGTTGTTATCTGTCAATAAATACCTATTTTCCTTGCATGGGCTATTGGAGTTTCAAAGATGTAATCAACTTGATTTCTTCCCTCTGAGGCTTTGATGTCTCACAATCATCTAGAGAGTTCTATGTGTTCATATCACTAGACATTGCTAAAGGACTGCCTTGGTCAGTGTTC
This sequence comes from Hylomyscus alleni, assembly GCA_019843855.1. Classification (NCBI taxonomy): domain Eukaryota; kingdom Metazoa; phylum Chordata; class Mammalia; order Rodentia; family Muridae; genus Hylomyscus; species Hylomyscus alleni. Next base: position 4,564 of record JADRCC010519348.1, read on the forward strand.
TGTTGCTATGAAGAGATACTATGACCAAGGCAACTCTTAAAAAAGAAATAATTTAATTAAGAGATCTCTTAGAGTTTCAGAGGTTTAGTCCGTTATCGTCATGGCAGAAAGCATGGAAGCATGCAGGTAGACATGGTGCTGGAACAGTACCTGAGCTACAACTTCATCTGTAAGCAAAGAAAGAGAGAGACTGATCCTAGCATGGGCTTTTAAAACTTCAAAGCCTACCCATAATGACATACTTCCTCCAACAAGCCCATACCTCCTAATCCTTATAATCCTTTCAAACAGTTCCACTCCCTAGTGACTAAGTATTCAGATATGAAGCCTATGAAGGCCACTCTTATTCAAACCAACGCAGGAATCTAAAGTCTCAGCTAGGCAGGATGAATTAGTCGTGGAAATCTAATGTCTGGTGACTATAGTTGACAATGGTGTTTTCGTACTCTTGAAATTTGCTAAGAAATTAGAGATTAATAGCTCATCATAATGAACTGATACAGAACCATTTTGCCTATATTAAATGTAATAATGTATACCATAAATAAATATAATTTTGTTTGTCAATTCTATAAAAACTAATAAAGCTGGAAATGAGAAGAGATTCTCCTAAGAAGTAAGTGAATAAATGATAAGTTCACTGCTCCTACCATAAGGAGGTTCAATAGAACAAAGCTATTGTACTACAGAAACTCATTTCAGATCTGAATATGAAATGTACCCTCCAGACTCATGTGTTAAACACTCTCCCCCCAGCCGGGGATGCCATTTTGAGAAATTCTGAAACCTTTAAGAGGTAGAGTTTAACTAAAGGAACCAGGTCACTCAGGGTATGCCTTTGCATGTACCAAGGCCGGGTCCCTTCCTGTCTCTTTCTGCTTCCTATCTACTACAATGTAAGCATTTCCCTTGGTGTACACACATATACCTCCATGATGCTTTCTCTGCCTGGCTACAGGACTTGAACTATAGAGCCTAGTGACTAGCCATAGATCTGAAGCCTCTGGAACCATGTGCCAAGATAAAATGGTTTCTCCTTTTAAGTTGCTTACATCGGATATGTCAACCGCTATGAACTGAAAATAACTAACACATTTTAAAAAAAATCTTAATATATACGTTGAATTGGAGTTTCTAACTGTGAGGAGATAAAATCAATAAGTAAAAGAACAAAGAAATAGCTGCAGGTCTAAGGGAAGATTTACTTCATGGTGTACCACCTGTGCAGTCTTACACGCATGTCTGCACTTAGAAGAGATCAGCACTTAGGTGAATGTTCTGCTATTGGTAACGCAAATACTAAAATGATTTTTGCACATAATGCCACCTGCATTTCCATTCTATACTGAGCCATTCACATCAATCAAATCCAGTCCCCCTGTCTGATCGCATAGTTCACATAGGTCCTCATTCAGTGGATTTTTGGGGAAATTACAATAAATCAAATAAAATGACAGAGAAATGAGTCAATTAATGTCAACCTTAAAAGATTCAAAATAAAGACAAAGTTAAATCATCACAACTATCTCACAACCTGGCCAAACTTTCTGTAAATGTATTCATAGTTTATATTCTAGTCTCTAAAATAAGTAAACTCTCAAAATGTCCACAAGAAAATGCCTTAAGTAATCAAGAGAACATAATGGGATGGCTAGATCATGCTGTTCCCCTTATTTCCCTGCGCAAACAATGTGTTTCCATGGAGAATAAAGAAGTTTTTCCAAACAAGAGATCTAGAGTTGTGTAGCCTTCAAGTGTGGAGCTCAGAGTATTTGGGAGTAGGAAGGGTGCAGCAAGAAAGACTGGGGAAAATATCACTTGGTCAGGGGATGATGGGCAGGAGAATAAAGGAGCCTTCCTACCTATACAAGGTATAACTGCTAGCAAAGTACACTCACAACAGCAACACAAGAACTAGAGAAGATAATCTACTCTGCCGAACAAGTGACTGAACCAGTTCTGCAAAGAGAATAGAGTAAACTAGGGTAAGTGTGAGCATTATGATCTACCAGAGTGTGACTAGAGTGCTGGTCATTGTCTAGGAGATTGCTGAATGTGTTGCCTGGCAGAACACCAAGCAGCAGAAAAAAGGAAAGTTACAGCTTTATACATTCAGAGACCTGTGTTGGGAAGTCCATTAAACAGACCCTGGCGTGGGTATTGTATAGGGTCCCCTGGGTTCTCCTTTTTCCCCATTTTGTTCTTTATAGATACTTACCCCTATCCCTTCCTGTTATTCACAGAGACTTCTGGGAACAAGAAGCTACCATTGCTGGGAACCTGCCTTTATTTTTGCTGTCTACCTATGTTCCTCTATTCTCCCTTCATTCCTTCCTTTCAGAGATTGATGCCAACTGTTGGGGGAGGTGTGATGACAAATATAGATGATTCATGCTGAAAGGGGGGCAGTCTAGGGGTTGTTAGTCCAGTAGAGAAAGGACCCTCACCAGATAGGCATAAGGGACCAGTCCAGGGAAAAAAAAATTAATAAGTAGTACAGCTGCAGATTCATGTACAGGACCATTTGTAGAAGTAGAGGGGCAGAAGGAGGGGAGGGGAAAATCCCAGAGGTCACTACACGATAGCCCAGAGTACAGCAACCATTCTCAAGAAAATCTTCCATAGAAGCAGTCAGTCCAAGGATGTGCTAGAGAATAATGGCACTGGCCCTATTAGCAAGACCAACTTCTTGGCAGCCTGTATCCACAGTCAGCTAGTATGTGCCTGCAAATGGAGGCAGGTAGCAAGAAAGACTTAATACCTTCTTTTACTTCTTCTTTATGCTCTATCAACAATAAGTCTCTTTGAATATAGGTAGGTCCAAATGCCTGCAAGGAAAATACACCAAGGGGTATTAGAGTCATGCCTCATAGCAAAAGAAATCCAACTTATTTGCTTGAGTGTTTACAGGTCTAATTCTGTCCAATGTTTGAGGAAGCAGCTAAGCAACAACTTGGAAGGAATCTGACAACCACGGTGTCCCATGAAACAGCTGGAAAGCCAAAGCAAGAATGCGGAGTCCTGTTGTTGAAAGGTTAATAACTATAGAGAAGACTCAAATAAGCAAAGTAAGGAAATCAATTCATGACCTAGAGAATAAAGTAATCAAAGTATACAAAAGAGCCAGAACCTCAGGGAAGAAATTCAGAAACATGGACAGAAAATAAAGCAAGGAAATAGAGACTGAAGGATCAGCCAAAATTCAAGGAAATGAAGGAATTGGTCAAGAAATGATCACAGTTTGTTGATTTCATTTATTGTTGAGTTTATTTTTATTTGTAAAAACATTGTTAAATGATAACCTTTTGTTTACTTTTGGTTTTTTTGTTTGTTTGTTTGTTTGTTTGTTTTTCAAGATAGGGTTTCTCTGTATAGCCCTGGCTGTCCTGGAACTCACTCTGTAGACCAGGCTGTCCTTGAACTCAGAATCTGCCTGCCTCTGCTTCCCAAGTGCTGGGATTAAAGGTGTGTGCCACCACCACCTGGCCTCAATAACAGACTTAAATATAAAAAGCCTCATCATCAAAGACACACAATCTGGCTGGGTTAAAAAACTAGATCAGACTTTTCCTGGTCTCCCAAAAATGCCTCTTACTAATAAGTAAGAGTCTTAGCTTGCTTTCTACTGCTATAATAAACACCATGACAAGAATTTGTGGAGAAAGGGTTTGTTTCGGCATACAAATCACAGTCATGGCCCATTACTGAGGGAAGGTAGGAACTCACACAGGATCTTGGTGACAGAAACTAGAGCCATGGATAAGTATTGCTCACTTACTGACTTGCTTATCTTGGCTTGCTCAGTTTGCTTTCTTACACAACTCAGGAATACTTGCCTAGGCATGGCACTACCCAAAGTAGCATGAGCCATTCCACTAACAATCAAGAAAATTACCTCAGAGGCTTCCTATAGGTCAATTTTCTAAGAGCATTTACTCAATAAGGTTATCTCAAACTGACTTAAAATTAATCGGCACAGATACCCATATACTGAGAGACAAAGGCTGGCAAAGATCTATCAACTAAATGGAAACTAAAAATAAGTCGTTATAGCTATTTTGGTGTCTGAAAAAGTAGACTGTAAACCAAAATCATCAGAAGACATCTAGAAAGCCACTGTATATTAATAAAAAGAACAATTCATCAGAAGACATAATAATTATAAATATATATGCATCACTCATTGTGGATTCCAACTGTATAAAAACACAGTAATGAACATAAAATGCCAGATAAATCCATGTAAAACAATAGTGATTTCAACAATCCATTCTAATCTCTAATAAGCTATTTCAACTAAAAATCAACAAACCTCAGAGTTAAACTCTACCATAGATCAAATTAACTTAACAGATCTCTTCACCCAATTAAAACAAACTGTATTATTCGCAGCTTCAGATGATAGTACAGTAAAACTAGAAAGCAATAGTAAGAAATATACCAGTATATGGTTGCTGAGAAATGCTGTCTTAAGTAATCAATGTAGCAATTAAAATGTTGCTAGAGTCTGACGTGGAGATTTCTGGTGTGTCATGTGATGCAGACTCATGTGATGTTATGCTGAAGCAGACTCACATGATATTTTGTTGAGGCAAATCCCATGAGAGGACACATGATGTTTGGGGAGAGTATAAGAAGGACTCAACAGATAGTGACAAGGTGCTTGCAAAGCTAGCTGTGCAACTCTTCATTGGTCTCTCATCTTACTGGTTTTCACTAATCTTCACATCATTGTGAGAGGTACAGCAGAGAACTCATTGCATTCTGGCTGGGTCTGGTTACTCCCACTGACTCATCCAGATTAAGGAGGCCTGGAGGTTTCTGCTGGATCATGCTGCCATTGCTAATTCATGTTTAGTAACCCTACTGAATTGGACTGCTGATATTCAGGCAATCAGAGATTGGAAGTGCCCCCAAAGAACTATTTCTAAACAGGTCCACATCCCCCTTTCCTATTTACCATCTTTTTACCCCTGCCTTCAGACAGTGGGCTAGAAGGGGGATAAAAGTGTTTGTAAACCCATATTAAAAGGTTTTGAAAAATCTAAGCCTGCAAGTATCAAACAAAAATGGAGGCATAACTAACACAAATCCTTGAGATACAGCTAAGGAAGTTCTCAGAGGAAGAGTCATAGCTATGAGTGCTTACATTAAAAAAATTAGGTCTCAAATAGTCTAATAATGCACTGCTATGTCCTAGCACAAGCACAATACAAGCCCTACAGCAGTGGATGTTAAGAAACAAAGATTATAGCAGAAATTAATGAAATTGAGACTAATGGGCCAGTACACATAATCTGTCAGACAGAATAGAATCTTTCAAAAAATAAAAAAAAACAAATAAGAGCAATAACTATCCAAAGGGAAGAATTTCAAAAATAATGAAATGAAATGGAAAATAGGAAAATATTGCAGACTCTCATGAAATATAGAGGCTCACTAGGGAGTAATTCAAAAAGCCATATTTTAAAAGTCCTGGAAAAGTTGGAGCAAGGATGCTCAACCTTCTGACACTGCAGTACAATGATTTCATCTATAAATTTCATACTCAAGACCCATGTAATTGAGTTGCCAAAAAATAAAATGAAAAACAAAACCATAGCATTTTAAGTAAGTTTAAGAATAATTCTACATTCATAGCTATCCTGAGGCCACAGTTTGGACATGTCTGATCTAAAAGAAATTATAAATTCTTAGGCACATATGACCTGCAAAATTAAATCTGCACTATATAAAACAGACCCATAGCAATTAAGGAGACTGAAGATGGCGCAAAAGACTCACCAACAAAGAAAAGTCCAGGACCAAGTGGATTCATTGTTGAATTTTGTCAAACCTTTAAAAATAACACAGCAGGACATGGTAGCACATGTCCATAATGTCAGGACTTGTGAGGCAAAGGCAAACAGATCTCTTCTTGTGAGAACAGGGTCTACATGTGAGTGAGACTCTGTCTCAAAAAACCAAACCAAACAAACACCAACATGTTAACACTAACGCTCTTCAAACTGCTCCATATAATAGGAAGGCAAGAAATAATAGAAATCTCACTCTAATAAGTAAGGGATACTTTGGTACCAAAACTAGACATCAGTACAATTGGTAGAAAGTTATAGACAAATTTCAGATAAACACTGACTCAAAAATTCACAATAAAATCCTTATAAATAAAACTCACAGCACACTAAGAAGGCAATAAAACTTGACCAAATTGGCTTTGTTCTAGTAATGCAAAATTTGGTCAATATTTTCAAATCAGTACATTGAATTCATCATATAAATAGAATTAAGGGCAAAAAAACCACTTGATCATCTTTCTGAAATGACTTTGAAAAAGTTCATTATCTTTCTATGATGAAATCCCTAAAGAAACTAAAACTATTAAAGAACACTTGCCACCATAATCAAAGCTATACATGACAAAACTAAACCATCATTTCACTAGGTGGGGGGAAAGTGAGAGCCCAAAACAAGTGGAATGTTCTACTCTAGCCCTGCTTATTCAACAGAGTACTTAAAATCTTATTTAGGGCAACACGATAAAAGAAAAGGTATACGAGGTACAAATAGCTAAAGAAGTTAAACTATCCGAATTTGTAGATTATTTGATTCTATATATAAAAGACCTTCAAGGCTTCAGCAGAAAACCCATAGGCCCAATAAATGTGTCAGCAAAGGAGCAGGACACAAAATCAACACACAAGATTCAGTAGCTTTTCTAGATGACACTCACTCACTGAGAAATAAATCAGGCAGGAAACTTCATTCAAAATAGCTTTAGAAGAAGAAAAAAACAAATGCCTATAGGTGAACCTAACCAGGTGTGAGAGACTTCTGTTATGAAAACTTTAAGACACTGAAGAGGATGCTGAGGCTGAGAAGATCCCCCTCTCTCAAGGGTAGGCAGAATTAATATCGTGAAGACGGTCTTACCACTAAAACAATCTACAGGTTCAATAAAATCCTCATCAAAATATCAATGTCATCCTTCACATCAACAGAAGGAAAAAAAAGTCCATACGGAAGCACAAGGGTTCCAAATATCTAAAGCAATACTTGGCAGAAAGAGTGATGCTGAAGTAATCAAAATACCTGATAGCGAACTATATCACACAGCCATAGAAGAAGAGCAGCAGCAGCCATGTGCAAGGATGGATGTGCAGACCAATGGAAGAGAGAAGACCTAGAAATAAGATCACACAGTCATAGAAGATGAGCAGCAGCAGCCATGTGCAAGGATGGATGTGCAGACCAATGGAATAGAGAAGACCTAGAAATAAGAACACAGAGTCATAGACACCTAATTTTTTTTACAAAGTAGTCAAAAACATACATTATAGAAAAGCTACTCTCTTTACAAATGGTGCTGGGGAAACTAATTTTCACATATAGAGCAATCCCATCTCTTCCCCTGCATGAAAATAATCAAATATCATAATTATGACCTCAAACTCTGAAGCTACTAGAGGAAAATGAAAGAAAACCTAGCTATAACATTCTCAGCAATACATATCCAAAAGATTCTGAGTGGACATATCACAGTGATACTTCTACATTCATATTTATTGCTGTACTACTCACATTAGGCAAGAAATACAACCAGGCCAGGTATTCACTAAATACATGAGCAGGTGGCCCACTCGTGGGTATGCACCTGAAGGACTGTAACCCGTATCATAAAAATACTTACACATGTATGTTTATTTCTATTCACAAAAACCAGGAAATGCAAGCATCTGAGTTTTCCATCATAAATGAATAGATAATAAAAATGTTGTATATTTACAAAATGGAATTTTGCCTGGCTATTAAGAAATACAAAATCACAAAATGTGAGGGGAAAATACATTAATCTGGGAATTATAATAAGTGAGTTAACCCAGACTCTGAGAGACAAATACCACATGTTCTCTCTCACAAGAGGATGCTAGTTTTTAATTTTTATATTTATGCATGTGTGGGGAGGGGTGGAGAGTATGAAACTAGAAAGAGAAATGTGAAAAAAAATTTTAAAAAGGCATTAAAGAAGGAAAGAAGGGAAATAGAATATAGACGACATAAAAGTAGAAAGGTGAGCTCTGGGAAGAGGAAGGGCTAGGGGACACAGAGAGGCATGTGACAGGAGCAACAATAGAAACAATGTATGCAATAAAATGTCATAATGAAAATCATCACCTTGTACTCTAATCTTAAAACAATCAAATAAAAAGGAAACAAGCATAGAAAGACTGAATGATATTAAGAATCCACAGAGAGAAAACTCTCCAACAATTCATGCCAGCAAGCCATGATGAGACATTTAATAAGAAAAGAGAAACTGAAGAAAACTCTCTGGATTTAACAATGAGTCAAATAATGATACCTAAGATTTTATTTATCATTTTCAAAAGCACGAGAGTGCAGTACTTTTCTTTCCTAGTTCTGGATTTAATTCCTTGAGGTTAAACTCTAGAAAAAGGCTCCTGAATGAAATCCACCAAACACCTAGCACCTGAGCACAAAAGAAACCAGCCCTCCATGACCAACTCGGGTATTTCTTTCATCAAGCAAAGCCTTCTGCTAATGAAGTCAGTCAATGCATAAATGCTGCATGACATCTTACTCCATCTACAAGTGCTACAACTCCTCCACAGTGATAGGTAGCCACCGTGTATTGTGAGGCCTTACATAGTACTGGCAGGGATGCTTTCAAGTAGTTTTTCTAAAGGATGAGGATGGATGGGAAAAAAGCCTACCTTGCCCTCCATCTTCCCAACTTAAGTGTCACAAAGTCTCCCCGCTTCCTTGTTCATCTTTCAGGAGTTGACTACACTCAGGTACCAAAGCCAGCCTGTGATTTCTTCACATTCACTAAGTATGTTGTGTTATCAAACCTTCTTGTCTCTTGTCCTTTCCACAATGCATACAGAAGAAACATGGAACCTTTTTCATAAATTGTGCGGCTTTTAATTTCTATGCAATAGGCACACAAGGTATTCCAAAACATTTTAGTAGGTGAATTGATGATTCTGCACATTGTATATTATGACCTCTGCAACATCTACAAGAAGTAGTACACTGACTTGACCTCATTTAAACCATAGAAACAAATGAGTTTTTTATTTGCGTATTATATATCAATAAAGCTTCATGGGGAGAGAAAAGAGGTGAGTCTGTATTCATTGGGCTACAAACATTCTGAGTACTGAAATCAAGTAATGGAAAGACAAAGCAGAAATACAAAATGAACATTAACATGTGTACTTTTAATTTTTCTAATCCCTTAACAACACAATTTGTATGAGGTAGAAATTACAAAATAATTAAGAATAAATAATAATCACATGATGAAAATTACTAGGAGGAAGCAAATTAGACCAAAAACTTTAAAGGACTAGTCAAAATAAAATCTTCTGGGGACATAAACAAAGAAAGCCAGACTAGAAAATAACCACAGTTTTCTGGCATGTCATTCCTGTGATGCTGTGACCAAAACTGTTACTAGCTGAAGAGACAATCAATAGTACATCTGGAGTCATTGTGAGCATTGGTTAGAACCAACGAAATAATACACAGGTCATTGGTGTGACCATAACACACACACAAGCAATAGCAAGGACTGAAAAACACTCAGGTGCACAACACAAAGGCCCAAGGACATCCTTTTGAGATGCTTTGAGAACTGATAACCTCCTGCAGATACGGGGTGAAAGCAATGAACTGGGTATCTATGAATATGTGCCTTAAATTATGCACATATCGTGCAGAATAAACCAACAGCAGTCTAATCACTGCAACAAAAGCCCAAGGTTGATACTGGTAAACTCTTCCAATGGCAGCACATCAATGTTTTTTTATAAGACAACTCTGGCTAGAATCTGTAGAGTGGCTACTTTGCACCTGGAGAAGTTCAATAGAACCACATGAAAGAAATCAGATATAAATCTGTATGAAAGAGAGATGAAAAACTCTTAGACAGACAGATGGTATTTTTAAAATTATAATGAAATCAGCTTCAGGGAAAATCTTTGACAGGAAAGCGAGGTGAGAAAATAAGCAGCATTAGCATAATGGCTCCCCCAGTCCAGGTAGGATGCAACGAACGCAGAATGTAGAGTAGTCTTAAAAGGAGCCTCTCACAGAACCCTGACCCGCCAACATGTCTAGGTGTTCAGAGCTGCCAAGAAAACCAGAGAGCTTGCCATTATTTCCTGTTTCCAAGTAAATGCAAAAGTGTCCCTGGAAAACTCATGACCAGGAAATCGATCTTAATGGACAAAAAGAACCTGCTCTCTGCCTTGTCCTCAACTTTGGTTCCAGGGGGGATAATAGGTCGAAAACTACCTTTGACTCTCTAACCACAGTTACTTTAAGAAGAAAATAACATCTGCTGTTTATGTCACAGCTATCAGACAGGATGGAGGTTGGGGAATATCCTTTGTCCCCAAATGACTATAAAAGGAAGCTTTTCCACAGTGTATACATGCATACAAGTTGTGGAACTATGAAGGATTCTGTGACCCACCAAGCACATCTCTCTTCACCAGTGTAGCTGTGTTCTCTCTACATCGTGGGGG
>JADRCC010519369.1:0-12445 GCA_019843855.1 Hylomyscus alleni
CCCCCCCCCTTTGTCTATATCCTAACCAATATTAGTTATTTTCTTGATGACTATCCTTGTGATAAAGTGAGATGGAATATTGATGTAATTTTTATTTATATTTCCTTTATAAATAGTAGTGTCAATTTCAAATGTTTAGCATGTCATTATTTTTAACAGTACTATAATACCCTTTGAAACATATCTTATGAATGCTAATATGCCTTGATTTTTGTGTTTATTCTACTTTTCCTAGGCATGTAAAGCACAACCTTTGCTGAGTTGGATGAACAGCCATAGAAATGCTTGAAAACTTGCAACATTTTTTAGACCATTTCATTACATTTGCACAATGGAGTATTACTCAGCTATTAAGAACACAACATCATGAAATTTGTAGACAAATGGATAGAACTGGACAAAAATTTTCATGAGTAAGGTAACCCAAGCCCAGAAAGATCAATATAATATGTATTTACTTATATGTGGCTATTAGTCATAAAATAAATGATAACCACTTTGTAAACTGTAGACCTAAAGACGTTATGTTTAGAAAAAGGGAATGGGGCAACATACAATCTCCCTAGGAAGAGAAAATATACAGATTTCATGAGTGGGTTAGGGTGGATGGGGCTGTAAATGAGAGGTTCAGATGGGGAGCTGGAGAGGTGATAGAGTTGAAGGAGCAGGGATAGACAGTTGGAGAGGAGGGACACTTGAGGGATGGCTTGGACAACTAGTGCATTGGAAGCTCCCTGTAATATATGAAGGCAATAAAAAATGAGGGGAAGCTTCGTCCTGCAACAGAAAGAAACAGATGCCAGACAACATGTGGAGACAGAGTCCTGGGAGGACACAGCTCTAGATGGAATGACTCCATTGAATCCTTCCCCTCAGAGTTCAGGGAATCCTACAGGGTAGGGGGGCAAGAGCCAGAGGGGAATGGAAGATACCAGAACAAGATCCTCTGAACCAACCAAGCAATGCCCATGTTAATTCACAAAGACTAAAGAACAGGGGAACATGAGTCTATATTAGGATCTCTCTCTCTCTCTCTCTCTCTCTCTCTCTCTCTCTCTCTCTCTCTCCCCACATATATATGTGTGTGTGTGTGTTTGTGCATATATATGCATTTATATATTACATATACATATAATATATATGTACATAGTGTGTGTGTGTGTGTGTGTGTGTGTGTGTGTGTGTGTGTGTGTGTGAAAAAGCTTGCAGCTTAGTATTTTGGGGGATTTCTGATTTGTGAGTGAGAGGGTATCTTATCCTATACTTGTCCTTGGGTCTCTTTTGCTTCTGTACAGTTGGCTTGTCAAACCTCAATGAGATGGTTTTTGTTTTATCTTATCATATTTTCGGTTGCCATGTTTGGTTGTTATCTCTTAGAAGCCTATTTATTTCTAATGAGAGACAAAAATGGAATGAATCGGGAGAGGAGAAATGGTGGCAGTGGGGACTAGGAGGAGTAGAGAGTGGGAAACCATAATCAAGATGTATTGTATGAGAAGAGTCTATTTTCAATAAAAGGAAAAGATAGAAACTTTGATTTGCTTTTAGTGAAAATTCAAACAGAACTGTAGGATGTAATTTTATCAGTATTATGTTGATACTTAATAGCATGCTTATCTCTGACATATGTAGAACAGTTTTCATGGGAAATTATCTTTTCCCCAGGCAAGAACCAATGTCTGTTTACTAATAAACTGATTTCATTTGAAGTATAGACATTGTTTCAATAAAAACTGCTTTGTCGGTTAATTATAGTCAAAAAGAATAACTAAAAAAATCCAAACGTCTCATTCTTGCCAGCTTTTGTCCAACTTGTACTACCTATGGATCCAGAAAAGGGAATAAGACAGTTGAGACAATTAGACATGCTTGGTTACAAATTGTTCTTCATAGATTTTTTTTTTGTTAGTTTTCAACCTGTTGGCAAATGCTAAGATTTTTTTAAAAATATAATTAGATTATTATTTAAAATATTTTTCCATATAATAGTTAATATGATCATGATACTGCATAGCTCTAAATACTGAAAGTTTAATGACTATTTCATACAATATATGAGCAGCTTCACATTTAATTTGGAGGAAGGTTGTTCCAGTTGGTAGACACACACTTGTCTTATTTGGAACCACTTATTGTCTTATTTGGAATCAACCAGGTTGATTCTCTACTCAGGCTAAGTATCCTGATTAAAGAACCTTATTTTCATAAGACTTCAGTGTGAATTTTGAACCATCTGTTTGCCAAGGAAAACACATGAGGCCTCTATTGTTAGCTTAGATGTTCTGTAATTATGTGTCCTAGAAAATTGCCTATAGGAAAAGCAATCTATTAGTTCCAGGCCTTTAAATTTTTATCGTTGACTCAAATTATGCTGTTAACAAGCTTCAGTTCTGACCTCCACAGTTTAGGTGTTTTATAGAATTTTTAATAAAACATTGATTTTGTTGTGTTAGAATACATCAAAGGCATGTGCCAGTATAGTCCAAGTATTACCTATTTCTGCTGCACCATGATTACAAAGAGTATGAACTAACAAATATTTCAAATTTCCAGAACTTTCCAAGCAGAGAAGCAGTGTATTCCTCTCCACTTCCTCTTTGATGAGGTATACAACAATGTCTGACTTTATAAACGTAGTTATGCTCTTACATAAGGATCTATCAGCTGCCAGATTTGACCTTTAGTTGTGTCTTACACAAATTGCCTCATCAAGCATAATTTCTATGTAGGATCAGGTTTCCATCTGATCCGTACTCCTTTTTGTCATGTGGGTATTCAGGGCTCTTACAATGCTGGAGATAATAAGACATCTACCATGGCACAAGAGAAAAAAAAATAACCCTCTTTTTATCTCTTTAGAGGGATTTTTAAAATAGCATTTCTTGAATTTGTTGAGATATTTAAACAAATATTTCAGCCTTAAATTTATGCTTTTCTATTTTTAGGATTGAAACACAAGTTTAAGTTAAGAGAAACATGATTGTTAACACTTTTTTTGTAAGTTCATCACATTTACAATGGTAGTGTTGCTTGGTTACGCTGAGTGATGTCTGGTTTCCACAGCAACTCCTTAGACAGTTGAAACATGGCTCTTGCTTCCACACTGAAAACTATATTTATGGCTCTGAAGCCTCCCTGTAGCGTGATACGCTGCACAGAAGGGGAGAAATGAACGGTCATTTCCTCATGTACTTAAGGCTCTATGGAGCCTACGTGTGCCAACATTTGTTTCTGAACTGAATGAAGTCATTATGAGCTTAAGTCATTTTTGTAGTTCCAAGACATCCTCTAATCAGGTCAAGAATCAGGTAGTCTTTTATTGTCTTTGTTGGCCTTAGCCTAGCAAAACAAATTTCTTCTTAACTAGGAGAACCAAAGCAGCCAGGCACAGCATCAGATGCAAATGAATGTCATCAAGGTCACAGGCCTACAAGCTTCAGAATTGGCAATTCATTTTCACCTCAGAAGAGCAACACCTGAGGGAGGGCATCTACTCTGTCAGTGGTGAAGAGCACAGAACGCAGCCTCTGCAGCTTCATCTCCCCAACCGCGACCCCCCCCCGCCCCCGCCCCCAGCAGCTGCCCTGGCCTCAGTGACCTCCTGTTTGGTATCATCTCATGCTTATTCGCAGGACCGACTGATTTACTTTCTCTTTTCTCGTGTAAAATTCAGACTGAGGCGCTTTCATCCTGAACTCCCTCTTAGGGGGGTCACAGGCTGCCATTATTATGTAATGTGTCTGGCCTTGCGACCAAATCTTTAATGGCAGACACCATGATAGCCTGTAGTAGGTTCCTGATGGATGCTTACTGATGATTCTGGATTCAGTACCAGTAATAAGTTACATTTTTTTTTATAACAGAATTTCACTGTTCTACATCTGTTCCTCATCCATTTCTGTCACACTAAATCACCGAGCCACATTCCTCAAGGCTTTGGCTAAGCGACGTCCTGATTATAAATTAGAGATCTCTGGAAAATTGTGTTAAACTTCTTTGTGAAAAGAGTCGTCTGGGGCTGAGGAGGAGGAAGGGCTGTGTTGTTGATGTTATGTGACAACGAATACAGCTTTGTCAATGTAAATCCAAGTTCAGTAGCTGGAAATGTCATACTCGGTTGGTAGAAAGGGCTGAGCCAGCACTGCACATAGCTAAAGGCTTTTCTCGACCTAACTAAGTACAAAAAAAGTCCAGTAGAAAGAACTGGAAAAACAGGAATTAAATATTTTCTATTTTCAATTGAATATATAGGAAATAATCTTGTTCAGGTTTCAAATACAAATGACACATTCCTTCTTAGACTAACTGACAATCCGTTAAAATGGTTAAAAGTTACTTTTCGAAGAATACTTTTATTTTTGAAACCTGGTAGCAGAACCAAATAAGCATCAGCAGAGGTGCTGAGAGTATTTGCGGTCACTTGTTACCTTAGTAACTGCCTTCGTCTATGCGTCTACGCCACCTTAGCAAAACTATACCACTCACAAAACAGGGAAGGCCTGCCCAGTCTCATGGTTTGCACACGCTTTAGACATCTGTCCTTCTTACCCCAAGTCTAAGCTCATATCAATTAATAGTATTGCATAGTGTCAGGGCTGGATGTACTGGGATTTCACTGCCAACTTTTTAGGGCAAAGGCTTTGATTCTTCCTCTTGTTTCCGCTTGGCTCTGCTAACTCAGGCATCCATCCACAGTGGGACTGTTGAATCAGCTGCTCTTAAATAAACAGCTTTGACTGAACTCCTGAAATAAAACTTTCTTAACCGTGACATCTTCCTATTGATGTGTCAAATCTTACAAATCATCAGTTTGTTACCTGAAATTCAGGCAAGAACTCAAGGCAATATATATGCTCCTGAGTTGGGAATTACTCACAATTTTCATTTCCATACACTTTTGTTGAGATTTTAGCATTTAATTCAAGTCTTAATGCAGGCACAGCACAAAGCAATATTACAGTATGTATGATTTTGCAACTGTAGAAGAAATACTGATTTTTCAATCTTAGTATAGTTACATTTGCTCTTTAGTTAGCATGAGCGTTGTTCCAGTGACAAGACAATGCAGATTTTTATGGTTGCCCTCTTACAGATGTTACAGATGTTAGTAGAAATTACAAACCAGCCCATAGGCTTTACATGCACATTAAGAAGCTCCATGTGTTAAAAGAAATGACTCCAATATCTATGCTGTTTTCCAGATTACATTGCTTATTGATTAATATGTAAAATGAGGGAATACAAAGACCACCCTCTATTTAATGCTTTCACTTTAACTAAGCTGAAAGAGTGTGCTCAAAGATGTCTTTCTTAAAATAAAATACAGCTTAATTTTCAACTTGCTGGGTAATGCAATAAAAGTATGGATATATATTCTATCATAAGACTTTTGGACATTTTGTGAACTTTTTGGTGTGATACAAAAACTTCAATGAATTAGAAAATAATAAATATGAAAACCAAAACAAACAAGCAAACAGCAACAATAACTGCAATGACAACAAAACATCAGAAAACATTCAGGGTCATTGCTATATGTAACTGTAGAGCCTTTCTATGCCTGCCCTTGCTCTGAATAATGACACAGAGACATACTTTGTTTTTTGCATGGCCAGACTTCTTCCCCACCAGGTCAGAACTCAATTATCACTTTTATACTAAGTTCTGTCATGTATCTGGCTACCTTTCCTATGTTTCATTATGTCTGACTTCCTCTGCATATTGGTGGTGAATCTCCTATGCCATCCTTTTCACCAGAGTTCCTCTTTCTACTGGGAAGTCCCGCCTTAGTATTTTGCCTTTTGCTACAGGCATTTTATTTCAAGCAATCTGGAAGTATCTTAGGCAGGCAAGAAAGAAGAGAGACACGTCTTCAGCAGTGTACAAAAACGTCATTCTAACATCTAAATATTTTTTCATTGTGTCTCCTAATTAACTAATTTCGTTAGCTATGTGTTAGTAGGGGAGGGTCAAAGAATTCTGTTAAGACTGCAGTACTTGATGACTTTAGAGACTGTCTATTGGGGAAAAGAGGTTTCATCCTTTGTGACCTTCACAAATGAGGGGGAAATGATAAACATAGACAATTAAACTTAGTCCAAGTTAGGCTTGTGGACAAAAGAAATGTTCTTTGCCTAAATGAGACAAATAAATTCAATTTTGAGGTAGAGATAAGGTTTTGTCATCATTTATATTGATTACACACTTATGAGTAATATACTATACTTGGAGATTCATTTTCAAGTTTCTGTACTACAATTATATCAAGAATTTTCCCAGTAAAAGTTATTAATTCAAACTGAGTCCTTTGACTGAACTTAGTGCTCTAAGAAACAACCCCATACTTTGTAAAAGTAGATTGGTGGGCAATGGACGGAAGCAGATACTTTACCTCTGAGGCCATGGATTATTTACTATCAGGCTACATAGCAAAGAGTATGCCATAAGTAGAAGATGCTGCCACACCATCTGGACATGATAGTTCTATATAGTTGTTACCTTGACAACATACTTTCCCATAGCTCAACAAAAAGATAAATTGTCTGAAACACTAAAATTCATCCTAGAAGAGCATTGCAATTATGCAATGTTTCTGTGACAGAACTGCTTTCATGAGCTCAGAAATCTATTATAGTCTATTCTTATAACACTTAATTGCCATAAGTTTTATTAGTAGGTAAGCCCTTAAATACATATTTCTTGTAAAACTCTGAAGACACAGTTCAGGTTACTAGGAATCTTATTAAGCCTTTCATCTTATGCTATAGACAATAAATTAAAATTACTGCAAAGTTTAAATTCTAGATTTAATTTGTACTTTACCAACTGGTTATGTTCCCAATGTTCCACAGCTTCCAAAGAGAGTGACATCATCTGGGGACCAAGGGTTCAAGTACAAAGCCCATGGAGGTATTTTTCATCCAAATGATAACACTTAGTATAAGTGACAGCAATTCAGCTCACTTAGTTCAATTTAACAATTAAGAGAATGAATGTTTATAAATCATAATTTCATGTGTGACTATCTTGGAGTTATATTTCAAGCCAAATTTTTGTTTGCTTGTATTTTTCCCAAAGCCCTAGAAATAAACAGACTATAAATATAGTATGCACTTTAAAGATAGAACTCACAGAAGTACTTAGTAGGTTGTACGAAAAATCTAAATGAAAGTTTGGAATTTAAGGTGATTTTGAATTTTGATTTGAGAAAACTAAATGTCTAATGAGCAATATTCATGAAGGAATTAAAGGAGCTGATATCTGTCTAGAAAATTGTCCATTTCATCCAGGTCTTCCAGTTTTGTTGACTATAGGCCTTTGAAGTAGGATCTGATAATTTGTTGGATTTCCTTAGTTTCTGTAGTTATATCTCCATTTTCATTTCTGATATTGCTAATTAGGATACTGTGTCTGTTCCTTCCAGTTATTCTGTCTAAGCATTTATCTATTTTCTTGATTTTCTCAAAGAACCAGCTCCTGGTTTCATTGAATCTTTGTATAGTTCTTTTTGTTTCCATTTGGTTAGTTTTAGTCCAGAGTTTGATTATTTCCTGCCTTCAACTTCTCTTGTGTGAATTTGCTTCTTTTTGTTCTAGAGCTTTCAAATTTACTGTCTAATTGCTGGTGTATGCTCTCTCCAGTTGCTTTTTCAAGGTACTTAAATCTATGAGTTTTCCTCTTAGGACTGCTTTCACTGTGTCCCATAAGGTTGTGTATGTTGTGGCTTTAGTTCATTAAACTCTAGAAAGCCTTTAATTTCTTTCTTTATTTCTTCCTTGACCAGGTTATCATTGAGTAAAGTGTTGTTAAGCTTCCATGTGTGTGTGGGCTTTCTATTGTTTATGTTTTTGTTGAGGAGCAGCCTTAGTCCATGGTAATCTGATAGGATGCAAGGAATTATTTCAGTCTTCTTGTATTCATTGAGACCTGATTTGTGACCAAGTATACGGTCATTTTTGGAGAAGGTACCATGAGGTGCTGAGAAGAAGGTATATCCTTTTGTTTTAGGATAAAAAGTTCTATAAATATCTGTTAAATCCATCTGTTTCATAACTTCTGTTAGTCTCACTGTGTTCTGGTTTAGTTTCTGTTTCCATGATCTGTCCATTGGAGAGAGTGGCATGTTGAAATCTCCCACTGTTATTGTGTATGGTGCTATGTGTACTTTGAGCTTTAGTAAAGTTTCTTTTCTGAATGTAGATGCCCTTGTATTTGGAGCATAGAGGTTCAGAATTGAGAGTTCATCTTGGTAGATCTTACCTTTGATGAGTATGAAGTGTCCATCCTTATGTTTTTTTGATCACTTTAATTTGAAAGTCGATTTTATTAGATATTAGAATGGCTACTCCAGCTTGTTTCTTGGTACCATTTCCTTGGAGAATTGTTTTCCAGCCTTTTATTCTGAGGTAGTGTCTGTCTTTGTCACTGAGGTGGGTTTCCTGAATGCAACAAAATGTTGGGTCCTGTTTACATACCCAGTCTGACAGCCTATGTCTTTTTATTGGGGGAATTAAGTCCATTGATATTAAGAGATATTTAGGAAAAGTAATTGTTGCTTCCTGCTATTTTTGTTGTTAAATTTGGAGTTCTGTTCTTGTGGTTAACTTCTTTTAGTTTTGTTGGAAGATTACTTTGTTGCTTTTTCTAGGATGTAGTTTCCCTCCCTGTGTTGGAGTTTTCCATTTATTTTTATTTAAAGGGCTGGGTTTGTGGAAAGATACTGTGTAAATTTGGTTTTGTCATAGAATACTTTAGTTTTTCCATCTATGGTAATTGAGAGTTTTGTTGGGTATAGTAACTTGGGCTGGCATTTGTATTCTCTTAGGGTCTATATTACATCAGCCCAGAATCTTCTGACTTTCATAGTCTCTGGCAAGAAGTCTGGTGTAATTCTGATAGGCCTGTCTTTATATGTTACTTTACCTTTTTCGCTTACTGCTTTTAATATTCTTTCTTTGTTTTGTGCATTTGTTGTTTTGACTATTATGTGGCAGGAGAAATTTCTTTTCTGGTCCAAGTTATTTGGAGTTCTACGGACTTGTTCATGGGTATCTCTCTCTCTCTTTTTTTTTTTTAGGTTCATGAAATTTTCTTCTATAATTTTGTTGAAGATATTTACTGGCTCTTTAAGTTGGAAGTCTTCACTTCTTCTATACCTATTATCCTTAGGTTTGGTCTTCTCGTTGTGTCCTGGATTTCCTGGATGTTTTGGGTTAGGAGATTTTTGCATTTTGCATTTTGTTTGACTGTTATGTCAATGTTTTCTATGTTATTTCTGCTCCTGAGATTCTCTCTTCTATTTCTTGTATTCTGTTGGTGATGCTTGCATCTACGGCTCCTGACTTCTTTCCAAGGTTTTCTATCTCCACAGTTGTCTCTCTTTGTGATTTCTTAATTATTCCTACTTCCATTTTTAGGTCCTAGATGGTTTTGTTCAATTCCTTCACCTGTTTGAATGTGCTTTCCTGTAATTCTTAAGATAAGAATAAGATCTGAGGTGAATTGTAAATATTGCACAGAAAAAGACATAAAGGGGTAGGAGAAATAGCTCTGTGTTTAACTTATAAAGAATCCAATTTGGTTCCCAGATCCAACATGGTGATTCTCAACTATATAACTCTATTCACAGCTGATCTAATAATCTCTTCTTGCCTTCCCAGGCATTGCACATATAAATTATACTTGGACATAAATGATGGTAAACCTGTATCTATATTAGAACAAAATAAATAAACAAAAAAGTAGAATACATTAGAATATATCGCTGAGAAAAATGTATTTGAAAAGTCATATATGAGTAGGAAAATAATGTCACACGTCAGTATAAAATTTCTATTACAGTGGAGACTTCATAAATGCTCTTCTTACAACCATTAAAAGTTAAAGGTTATATAGTGTAACATGCATATTTTATAACTCGTTAGATTCCGCAGGGTATCACAGTGCTGTTTAGGTGCATTAGCAGAATAAGATGAGGATCTCTTATTGATATTTCAAAGAGAATTCTGGGTTTTAGATGAAAGTTTTCCTTTCTATGGAAAAATAATAGATTTCTTAGAAAGTAGGCTTAAAAATATGTTAATAAAATTCATGCTTTTTCATTAATGTACTTTGAGTGCCACTGAATACTGAGTGGACATGGTAGGACAAAAATAGGTGACCCTGGAGGGCAGAGAAAAGGAAAAGCAGATTTCACTATCTGGGGAAAAATGATTTTCAATTATACATACTAGTTTCTGAAAACTTTCACACTAAAATGAAAATAAGTTCAGTAAGTAGTATATGATATTAAAATCATCTTCCTAAGAATTATTTCTGGCAGCATTCTTGTAGTCTATGTGTGACAAACCACAAGTCTCAAACATGCCCAGTGTTCTGTTCCAAACTGTAGAAACACTGTCTAACATTGAATAGATCATTAGCGATAAGCTGCAGACTATCAATCAACTAGATTTGTTGTTCAAAAAAAAAAAATCCACTTAAGAACTAAGTCTATTATTCAAGAAGTTTGCTTTCCATTTCCATTGCTGTTTTTCTGCCTGTAGGTCTGCAGTGCCCAGAATACAAGATGCTCAGCAGAGGGAAGTGGTCTGTTTAGAGAAATAATGTCATCTGTTCTAACTCTATCAATAGGTCATCAACTCTGTTATACATATAGTCTCAGGTTCAACTGGAGATGATTGTCTTCTATCATCCATATTAAAAAGTGTAAAAATTCTTCCCTAAACAATTTTTGTGACTATATTAATTTATTTTTCAATATTTTATTAGTATTTACACTTTAACAGATTTTTTGGGTGCTAAGAATATTCAAAGAATATCCTTCTCATACTTCCTTTTCAGTTTGCTTTATCCATAGTAAAGAGGTAAGTGATTTCGAATTGCAGGCAACACGCAGACAACCAGTAAATACTACTTTCCTAGTGATCTATGATACATTGTAAATCCAACAAAGACAAAATTAACCTTTGGGTTACTATAAAAAATTAGGAGTACTTTATAAACAACAGAAACTGTTCACAGTCCTAGAGTCTGTGATGTCCAAAATCAAAGCATATTGGTGTCTTGTAAAGCCTCACTCTCTGGTTCATAGTCCACCATTTAATAGGTATGTTTAAACATGGTAGATTCCCCAGGGCCTGTTTTAAAAGGACACTAGTTCCATTTAAGAAAGTGTTTCTCTTATAACCCAAGGTCTTCCCAAAGTTTCCTTTCAATGACATTATATTAAAGGAAAGAATGTCCATGCATATAAAATCTATAATGGATTACATAAAGTTACTTGTTACTCAAAAATAATATAGGTTCACTTATATCGTAAAATCTGATGAGCATAATATTAACAAAGGAAATTATCTTTACCAAATATGAGATAAATGATATGATCTACTAAACATACACATCTCTTACAGGAAAATTTAAATATCCCTGTCAGGCAATCAGATAATAATATAGAAAAAAGGAATTGGCTCAACCATTGGTAAAGCCTCTTAAGCACTGATAATGTCTCATTGTCTTTAATGGCAAAGTAACTTGAGGCGACTTTAAAGGTATATGTGGTATAGATATCTAGATTGTATCATGCTGGACAAATTCAATTCTATGAAGAATATGTATCCAAGCAGGAAATTTTGACTGAAATATATTCAATAGAATAGTTTTATTAATATAATTGCCCCTTAATTTTATGATAATTCTGAAATTATGTTGAATGTCCATATACTTAAAAGGTACATGCCTACCTTACAGGAATAATGTATTGTAGTATCCTGAAATAGTTTTACAGAAATGGATGAAGGTACATAGATACCAGGCCAAGACCTCCTCTAGCATCTCTCATCCCATGGACCTCAATCTTCCACTATCAGGCACTTGAACAAGATTGAAATGAGCTTTCCTCTTATTTCCCATTTTCATGTATGTTCATATATGCATGTGTGAGCATATGTGCATATGTGAATATGGGTGCACATGCATTGTGTTATCTTATACCATATCCACTGAGATAGAGTCTCAATAAACACAGAGCTTGCTGGCAGCTATTCTTGTTAGCCACTTTGATCTGGGCTTCATTGCTTCTGTGTTCAGAGGCTAAAATTACAGTTGAGCAGTCACAGCCTTCCAGAATTTACATGATCTCTGGGGAATCTGAATTCAGGCCCTCAAACTTTCATGCAAATCACTTTTTCTACCATGTCAGCTAGATTTCGTTTCCTTGTTAGTTTGTTACCTGTGAACATCATCGTGCTTACTCATAGATTTCATTCTTTGATTCTTTGCTCATTTTCTCATTCTTTGTTTTCTTCTCAATTTTCTGTCCTCCTGGCCTAAGACATGAGGACACACTACTGACAAAAGACTGAACATCATTCAGCTTTCATTAGTATGGAAGATCAATTCTCTCATTAAACTATGTTGTACATTACTCACACTGACAGTTTTTTTT
>JADRCC010519370.1:0-11219 GCA_019843855.1 Hylomyscus alleni
GCCACCAGCGTGCTCTAATGCCGCAAGCAGAGCGTCACGGCTGAGGGCTTGGGGTGAGGTAAGGCAGTTCACATCATTGTATCTGGGAAGCATAGAAGAGACAGGAAAGAGCTGGGGACAAGATATATACTTCTAGGGCACCCCCTCCCCCAGTGCTGCACTTCTTCTAATTAGGCCTCCACCTTCCACATCCATCACCTCTAACATGTCACTCTTAGGAAGCCAGAGCCCCTGGGATCCAACTCCTTCCCCAAAGGCCTTTGGAATACTGCTGCACTGGGGACTGGCCCTTCAACATATGGACCTTCGCAGGGGAGGCTTCATCTCCAAACCAGAACTGTAAAAGAGTTAGTGGGATCCAGAAGGCACCACCTCTGTGAAGATGCCAATGTTGTACTGAGGGCAGTGAGTTAGCGCTGATGGGAGTCATCTCAGACAGGATACTCTAGATGTGAGCTTAGCTCCCTTCTTCCCTCCTCCTAGATGACTGACGTCCTGTGGCTCTCATCTTGTGTATTGTGTATCTCCCCCTCATCTGTGTAAAGGCAATGACATACAGAGCCCACCCAGGTGGCCCAGGATGCCCCTTTTATAGCTAGAATGTCATCACGTGTGCAAATCTCCCACTCCCCCTTTTAAAAAAGAGCAACACTTATAACCTAGGCCTGGATCTTTGAAAGCTAGTATACATTATGAAGTGGGTTTTAGGTCTGGACATGTGATTGGAAACTCTCCTGCCTAGATAAGCATACACAGGACCTGGAACCCCCAGGAGAAGTCATGTGACGCCAGTTCTGGGTGATTGATTACCTGGCAAATCATCACCCAGCAGATGACACGAATGGACATGCATATTGGTGTTGTGGGAGACACAACATTCTAACTCAGCACCCAGCAATAGTCACTGCGTGCCCATCACCATAGTCACTTTACCATTCTCAGTGCATTGTGGATAGATCCTGCTGGGCCTTGAGGAATCCTCATGTGCTCCAGTAGACCAAAGGGATTCTATCCTGAAGACCCATGAGATTCATCTAGGAGTTTAGGATACCTGGTGGGTGCTGGAGTCTTCCGCCCGTCACACATCCTGATGCAGTGTGGAGGGGGTGGATTTACCAGCATATGTCGGAACAGTGCAAATGATCTGAGCATGTTACCAAGGCTGAGCACCCACAGACATCTGGTAACCCATACAGGACGGAAGGCAGTGGGAACACACGGAACCACATATGGGTGTTTCTGGAATACCTCTTTTTAGATATTCAGAGGCTGTACCGGAGTGTGATACTTGAGCAGGGAGACCTGGTAGCTGTGGTTTATCAGGGATCCTGTGGTAAGATCTGGGGCAAGCAGGGAGAGGAGGATGAGATGAGGGGTACGAGGCAGCTCCCTAGTGGAGATGCTCTCTTCTGGCTGAGCAGACCTCACAGAACCTTTATCACACCTGGAAAGACGTCCTTAAGTAATGGCATATTCATAGGGATCAGGACCTAGGACTTCAATGTGCCTTTGGGAGAAAAAAGTTGACAGGCAATGTCTGTCCTTTCTATGGTGACCAACATACCCTAGGATGTTTGCTCAAAGCTATCCCAGCTAGTCCAAATCTTAAAATATTGATCAGTCCCAAGCAACCTGGGAATGTTACCAGTCACTACCATACCCCCATCATGTCCCACACAACCTTCTTGCCTCAAGTCCCAGACTAAGGCAGGGCCCACAACACTGTGTTTATTCTGATAGTTGCTGTTCTTGGTCTTCTTACCAGGCAGTGTGTTAGCAAACCTTCTGGATTAATTAAGTAGAATCAATGTTTGGAGTGAAACAAAGTGGCCTTGAATTCTGCCCATGCCCCTCAGTACAGTGGTCAGGGGCAGAGTAATGCTAACTTTTCTTGATGACTTTCATTGTCTTGTCTTTGAAATAAGAGCAGTGCCTGAGTTTTGCAGCTGGGTTCTCAAGAGACTCAGACTTCCATCTGCATGGTGTCTGTATGGGACCTACAGCAAAGCTTGTTGTCATTATGACTACTGAAAAGTGTTGTCTGCCCTGATATCCTAGACTGAGAAAAAGAGGAAAGAGAAGGGGAAAGGGAGGGCTGGAAGGGAGAGAGGGAAGAAGTGAGAGAGGGGAAGAGGGAAGAAGTGAGAGAGGAAGGGAGGGAGGGACAGAGGGAGGGAAGGAGGAGAAAAGAGAGGAGAATACCAATACTTCCAGGCATAAGCAGCCAGACAGAAACACCAGGATCTTCTAGAAGCAATAATCTACATCAGATGCTATGATGAGTTCTTGAAACTCCAAAGACTGACATGTGTCCCCCGGATGTAGGGAGCTCATCTGAGATCCAGCACCACACAAGCAGCAGGACATGAAAGGGGTTTTTGCTGTCATGGAGGACCAGGCTGAACCCAGTGTGAAGGATGGATGGCTGCTTCCTAAGTACAGACATGAGTTCTGGCCACTTCTTTCCAAACATGTAGACTACTGTGGCAGAAATGAATCATTTCAGCTTAGAGCCTTTTTGCTTTTGATAAAGGAATTGAATAGCTACCTCTAAACCTAACCCAGAATTTTATCAGGTTATAATTTTACCACCTCCAGAGCACATTGGGGTTTTGTGGCCATGTATTTAGGGCGATGCCACCCCCCTCCTCTGAGCCCACCCACCACACCATCTACAAAGCAACCCATAAGCCCACTCAGTGGGAGCCAGAGTCTGCATTGCTAACCTGCACTTCTCTTTTCCTTGCTCTGGGAAGCAGTTACCCCCTCGCAGCTCTGATTCACAGGAGTAGGAAAAAAAAAAAGCTAAGAATTTTTCCTTAATTTAAAGGGCCTTTTCCTAAAAGTAGTATTTTTCCAAAATTACCTTGTATTTTTAGCATAGTTTAACATCCTACTGTATTGTGAGATGAAATTTTCCTCTCTGGATTACGTTCGTGGCCATCCGATGACAAAAAAGGCATATTTTCAGAAGGGATGTAACTGTGTCTAGCAGCACTCCTGAGAGATGGAACGGGGTTCATAAAGAGGGGTGATTGCTTTCCCCAGGGTGGGAGAGCCAAGTATCCACCCCAAGTCAGGCTCCACTACCTCCATCAGGTTCCATGAGCTGGGGTCTTCACTGATACACAGCCCAATGTCACTCATTGTAAAAGCCACCTCATCTGTAAAATCATGCCATAGGTGAGCATAGCTAGTCAATGATTCCCAAGACAGGTAGCAATCAGAAAGCAGTTGTTAATGTTATCATTGCCTTTGTCCGGCCTTGTCCTCAGTCCAGGCCAGGATCCAACAAGAGGCAAGGCAGCTTTAGGGAGGAGCATTGTGATGAGTTTCAATCCAACCCTGCCCTCTTCTAGCAACAGGAACTTGACAAATAATGCAAATTGTCCTAGCAGGAGTGAAGATACTCTAAAGAGAGACACTTGTGTCCCACCCATTGTCATCATTGAAGCAGTCAATGTACTGAAAGGAAGAGCGTGATCCTGGATATGTGCTGCTATCATGAAGTGCCATTGGCAAATTATCCTTATGAGTCTGGAAGTCTGAGGGAAAAGGTTTTGCAGTAAAAGAGTAGCTTGATGATTGGGGCAAGGAATGCCACAAAAATCATACCACACTATGCAGCAGACATCACACGAGTGATTTATTGGGGAAGGGGAAGATACAAAGGCCACCTCTGAGTGGAAATGGAAAACGGGGGAGGAGGGAAATGCAGGTCCTGATGGTGCAGGCTTTATAGAAGGTATGGAGAATGTACATAAGGAAAATGCATGGCAGTGGCCTTTAGTGATGATGGATCATTAGCACTGAGCCATTGAAAGTGGGGAAGAATCTGGTTCTGGAATATAGGTAGTTCTTAGTTGGCTAACACAGACATTAAGGTGTTGATGGATTTGGTGGAGGTTGTTTTCTGCTTCCAAGACAGTGTCTCTCAGTGTCTTCACATGTGGAAGAAGACTGAAGGGTTAGCTGGACAGTGGTGGCACATGCCTTTAATCCCAGCGCTTGGGAGGCAGAGACAGGTGGATTTCTGAGTTCAAGACCAGCCTGGTCTACAGAGTGAGTTCCAGGACAGCCAGGGCTACACAGAGAAACCCTGTCTCAAAAAAACTAAAAAAAAAAGAAGAAGGTTGAAGGGTGAGAAGAGTCTGTCTAGTTCCCTTCCCCTTTGTGATGGGTCCACCCTCATGATTTAATCACCCCAGAAAGGATTTAGCCCCAACATGGTGGTTTTCAGAACTGTATCAGAGACTCCATCAGTGCTTTTCATCTGGGTGTCCACCACAGGCTCAGCGCCCAAGAGATGGTGCCTCTAACCCCCTTTCTCCTACACTTTTTCCCCTGAGACTCACGAGGAAGGACACAAGTGTCCTTTCTCTAGATGTTGCAGGTGCTGTTAAACAGAATATTCCAGTGACCTCGTGGTGTCCTTTGGGAAATGAAGCCAAGCATATAGCAGCTCAGGGAAGTAGAGACAGCCCTGGGAGCTCCAGGAGCACCCTGGGCAGGGTAGAGAGCCTCAGGGCACCCATGTATGCAGTGAGCATCCACTGCTGGCCTTCTGTCTATCCATCACTCCCTGCATTCTGAGGATACAAGAAAAAACAAGTGTAGAGTCAGTCTGCACACAGGGATGTGGACCACAAAACTTACCAAATAAGGAAAGTTAACACTGTATCCTCCTTCATAAAGCTTAACGCAGCGAGGAGAGACTTAATTAACAGGCAGTTCTGTGCTCTACTACTGCATCATGACAAGAGATTGGAGAGCAACCAAATCAGGCCTGGGAGGTCTCAAAATGAAAGTTAGAGAGAATCTCTGTAAGGAAGGACCTGGAGACAGAGATGGTGAGAGGAGAAAGCAGGATGCGCAGGTGTCTTTGACGGCCATGCAAGAAAGACGGACCATGGCATGTGCCAAGGCTCCTGGGCATGATATTAAGAACAACCATCAGGGAGCTAAAGCTGGAACACAGAAAGAAAGTAAATGCCTCCAGAGAGGTAAAGAGGACTAGATGTTAGCCATGGGAAGGGATTAAGAGGTCATTGTGGGAAAAACTTTGGTTTCACCTACAGTGACTTTGGACATGAGGGTGGATTTTTAAATAGAACAGTGGCAAGCAAAGTACCTTTTGCTTACCAGTCATGATGGCTTCTCTCCTGGAAATAATCCAGAACCACTAAGAGAGATATGGGGAACTCAGAGGAGAAACTATCCAGTGATCCAGGCAGAGTATCACGGAGGCTCCCAGCAATACAGTAGCCATCGAAGTGGTGATGAGTCTAAGATACAGGCTGTATCAAAGGTGATGTCAGCATGACATCCTGCTGGATGACATTCAGCAAGCCCCATCCTGTCCCTGCTCCCACCCCCAGTGCTGGGGTCACAGGCAGGATTTAATGTGCAGCCACACCTGCCTTTTTACATGAGTGCTAGGGATTTGGGGTTTTTTTTAATTAGATATTTTCTTTATTTACATTTCAAATGATATCTCCTTTCCTGGTTACCCCTCCAAAAAAATATCAAAAACAAAAACAAAAAAACATACCCTGTTTCCTCCCCCAACCCCTGCTCACCAACCCACACTCTCCTACTTCCTGGCCCTGGCATTCCCCTACACTGGGGCATAGAACTTTCACAGGACCAAGGGCCTCCCCTGCCCTTGATGACCAACTAGGCCATCCTCTGCTATACATATGCTGCTGGAGCCATGAGTCCCCCCATGTGTACTCTTTGGTTGGAGTTTTAGTCCCTGGAAGCTCTGAGGGTACTAGTTAGTTCGTATTGTTGTTTGTTCTAAGGGGCTGCAAACCCTTCAGCTCCTTGGGTCCTTTCTCTAGCTCCTTCATTGGGGACCCTGTACTCAGTCCAATGGATGACTGTGAGCCTCCACTTCTGTATTAGTTGGGCACTGTCAGAACCTTTCAGGAGACAGTTATATCAGGCTCCTGTCGCCCAGCACTTGCTAACATCCACAATAGTGTCTGGGTTTGATGATTGAATATGGAAAGGATTCCCAGGTGGGGCAGTCTCTGGATGGTCCTTCCCTCAGTCTCTGCTTCACACTTTGTCTCTGTAACTCCTTCCATGGGTATTTTGTTCCCCCTTCTAAGAAGGAATGAAGCATTCACACTTTGGTTTCTTTCTTCTTGAGTTTCTTGTGGTTCGTGGATTATATTTTGGGTATTCTGAGCTTCTGGGCTAATATCCACTTATCAGAGAGTGCATGCCATGTGTGTTCTTTTGTGACTGGGTTAGCTCACTTAGGATAATATTCTCCAGATCTATCCATTTCCCTAAGAATTTCATAAATTCATTGTTTTTAATAGTTGAATAGTACTCCATTGAGTAGATGTACCACATTTTTTTTATCCATTCCTCTGTTGAGGGACATCTGGGTTGTTTCCAGTTTCTGGCTATTATAAATAAGGCTGCTATGAACATGGTGGAGCATGTGTCCTTATTACATGTTGGAGCATCTTCTTGGTATATGCCCAGGACTGGTATAGCTGGGTCCCCAGGTAGTACTAATTCCAATTTCCTGAGGAACAGCCAAACTGATTTCCAGAGTGCTTGTACCAGCTTGCAACTTCACCAGCAATGAAGGAGTGTTCCTCTTTCTTCTCAACCTTGCCAGCATCTGCTGTCACCTGAGTTTTTTATCCTAGCCATTCTGACTGGTGTGAGGTGGGATCTTAGGGTTGTTTTAATTTGCATTTCTCTGATGACTAAGGATGTTGAATATTTCTTTAGATACTTCTCAGCCATTCAGTATTCCTCAGTTGAAAATTCTTTGTTTAGCTCTGTACCCCATTTTTAATAGGGTTATTTGATTCTCTGGAGTCTACCTTGTTGAGTCCTTTGTATATATTGGATATTAGCCCTCTATTGGATATACGATTGGTAAAGATCTTTTCCCAATCTGTTGGTTGCCATTTTGTCCTATTAACAGTGTCCTTTGCCTTACAGAAGTTTTGTAATTTTATGAGGTCCCATTTGTCAATTCTTTATCTTAGAGCATGAGCTATTGGTGTTCTGTTCAGGAAATTTTCCCCTGTGCCTATGTGCTCCAGGCTCTTCCCCACTTTCTTTTCTATTAGTTTCAGTGTATCTGGTTTTCTGTGGAGATCCTTGATCCACTTGGACTCGAGCTTTGTGGAGATAGGAGATAGGAGTGCTAGGGATTTGAACTTAGGAGCCATACCCTCAGCTGAGAGTTGTTTATTTTTTTTAAAGAATTATTTATTTTATGTATATGAATACACTGTAGTTGTCTTCAGACACACCAGAAGAGGGCATCAGATCCCATTACAGATGGTTGTGAGCCACCATGTGGTTGCTGGGAATTGAACTCAGGACCTCTGGAAGAGCAGTCAGTGCTCTTAGCCACTTGAGCCATTTCTCCAACCCCTGAGAGTTGTTTATTGAACAAACCTTTACTGAAAGCTAAGCTTTGTGTCAAGAGCCACAGAAGCACAAGAATCCCTGGGAATACCAGAATCCCACTGAGTTCTAATCATGACACAAGCAACGGTGACTACATCCAGCATCTATTTTTTAGTTTTTCTTTTCTGTGCAAGGCTGGACCAGTTAATGAGATAGATTTTGTGCACATCAGGGGTGGAGGAAACACATATATCCTTGATACCTTGGTCCATATTTTACTTACAAACTGAGGCTTTCTAGTTGTCTCCTGGGAGGGGGAAGAATGTAATGAATGCTAAAATAAAACTAAGATAATATTCATCAAGGATTACCTTTTCTTCTCTTAATGGTCAGTTTTTCAATGCCTACTTTGAAAAAAAAAGTTCAGCACAATGAAGACTGTTTTTCCCCCTCATCGTGATCATGGTGACTGACTTATCCCTGCCTTCCTTGAGACTAGCAGGTGCCGTGTGGCCCCATCTGCCTCTTGCTGTGCCCGCAGCCAGTGCTCGCTGCAGAGGAGAATCTTACAGCGTGGCTTACAGCCAGCTAAGCTAGTTTACTGACTGTTTACTGGCTATTTTTGTTTCTCCCTTTCCACAGAAAAGCCTGAACTCCTACTGCTTCCTCGTCTTTGCCACAATATGTATCGCCGGTGCTATCTACTTCTATTTTGTCCTCCCAGAGACCAAGAACAGAACCCATGCGGAAATCAGCCAGGCATTCGCCAAGAGGAACAAGGCTCACCCCCCAGAGGTGAAGGCTGACTCAGCCATGGCGGAGGAGAAGGCCAACAGCCAGACTGAGCCAGATCCATCCTCCACGCTGGACAGCCATGGCAAAAACAAAATTGTCTAAGATGTGTGTTCTCACAACAGTAACCCAAGACTTTCCAAACACTTAGAAGGACTCAGGTGACCAAGGCCATGTGAGACTCTTATACTGGGGAGTTAGGAAGAGACCTGTGGGAATCGAACCTCACAACTGCATGTCCGAACTCCCCCTGGAAGCATTCCTAGGTTTGCTGCACTCAGTGTACTATACAGACCAAAAGCTATCTTCCTCATGACTGAACCCATAGTTTTGAAATAAAGTTAGGGGAAAGGAAACAGGTTGCCTTCTTGTAGGAAAGCCATCTGGACACTCATTGTGTTGGGAATGGCAGCCTGGGGCTTGTCTCAGCTGTGTTGTTGCTAAGCAATCCTGACCTCTCCTCAGCCTCTAGTCTCCAGGCCCCCCAGACCTTGGAAGACATTCCGACTTCCATGGGAAGATTCTTTGTCCCACTAACAAATGCCTGGGACCTGAGGCTTAGGAATACTTCATACCAACCCAGCACGCTGCTGATCCTACCAAGGTAGGCTCAGTCCTCAGCGCTCAAGGCTGCCAGGCCTGAGGCTGTGTTTAGTTCAGACTGTTACAAAGAGCACACAGAGGATCAACAAATCATCCGAAAAAAGAACTTTGTGGTGCGCAGGGGGCAGAGACTGCAAGGTGGGCTCTGAGCACTGAGAATGATTCTGAGACTAAACCTAGGTTGGATGGGAAAGAACACTGAGATTGATTGATGATGTCTGTCCTGGACGTAGGAATGACAGCCTCAGCTCCTGAGCCTTGTGTTTGCAAGGTGAAGGAGATTCATCTTCAGAGGTAACAAAGTGCCTAGAAAGACACTCGACATCACTCCCAGTGCTCAGGTGAAGGCTGGGGCGGCGGAGATCACCTGTCTCAACGGTTGTTTAGGAAGTCAAAGAGGCGGTTCTAAAGGATGGTGTTTGAGTGGGTGTCTGGTTGGGGCAACTTGCATTTTTTCATGTTCGGCTGAATCCCTTCTTCTGCCTCCAAAACAAAGTACGTATGACAAATGTCATAAGCAAATGGCAGGTACTTCAACTGGAGTTGGTGGGTTTAAGTTTAGGATGGCTTAGAGGGTGTGTGGTTCCAGGAAAGGAAATCTCCAGACCAGGCAACCCTGCTGTTTTCCTGACTGTTGTGGACAAGGAGGGCCTTAACCCAAACCTGTGTTTTGACTTCTCCCTCCCCAGTGAGCACTCTCCATCTTGGGCCTCTCCTTGGTGCATTCCCAGCTCTCTGTGAACCATACCATCCAGCGCTGGTTTGAACATCGTGTGTCGGTATAGAGAAAATGCAACGTATAGATTTGACAAGGGCCTGTCGCAAAGGGAACCAAGTAATTGTAAAACAGAAATCATAACATTTGAAAGCTGCCATTCACTTGGAGATTTAAGTATTATGTCAATAAATATTTATTAGTCAATCACTATTCTGCCTTGGCTGAGCACTGAAGACAGATCCATGAGCAAGGAAGCACCCTGCCCTGCCCTTCACACTCTCATGTCTCACAGAGATGCACCGTCAAAGCACTAACGGTGAGGCGAAGTGCCATCAGTAGGAGGTGGACAGTGGTGTGGGGACACATAGCAGGAATAGATGGAGTCTTAGCTAAGAAAGAGGAATGCCTTCTCAGACAAGAGATAGAGCAGACCCAGGGCCAGTGACCATGAGGCCAGAGGCTAGCAATTCTTATTACTATGTTCTTATATTTGAAATTATAGTGAAACCACACTAAGGGCATTTTGAAAAAAAAATGAAACTCATAATAAAACTGATCATTTCCCTCACTTCATTGATTCACTTTTCACACACAGCCCTATCCGTTTCCTGCCCATTATTAATCCACTTGCAAACACAGAATACACAAAGCATGATTACAATCATCTTTCTCTTATCTCCTGTTTCTCCCCACTTCATATTAAAGCAAATACATCATCTCAACTCTGAAGACTTCTGTTCACACTCTGGTACCCGCTGCAGAGACTTCTCCACATAGGAAGCTGTTTCTTGTATCTTAGAAGAAAATGGAGATCCAAGAGTCAGAGTCAGGTGCACCCTGAAGGCCTGTGGGCCAAAGTTTTGCTGGGTAACTGTGGCCATTTGCGCTCTATATCCTTGCACAGTCACCAAGAGAAGCTTGGCTGTCAGCCTCACCCTCTGATTCCCACCCAAGCTCTAGGTGTGAGGACCTTGTCAATCCATTTCATCTATTTCCTTATCTCAAACAAATGCATGCAGACCCCAGCACAGGCCCAGCACAGTTCCCAAGCACATACACAAGGGGACCTGAAAAAAAACAGAACAGAGACTTCCAAATGAAACTGACGTGGACTCACTACCCACAAAGGCAGGGTAAGAACTTCTGATCTTAATTTAACCAGACCAACTTCCTGCTTTCAAATAAAAGTACACAGAAGGTTTTAATAAGGCATTTCCTCCTCCTAAAGTCCCTGAAATAAAGATAATTCTTTCAGCTTCTGGTGCTAAAGTACACACACTAAGCCATGTCTCTCTGGCTAATATAACTAAAAGCCGGGACAGAATCTCAATATAAACACACAGAGACTTGTTAAGAAAGCAGGTAAACTGAAGGTGGGATTTAAACTGGAAGAACAGTTCATGCAGCCATGAGTCCTTGCACCTTCCCCTCCCCCATGCACAGCTTAGGTTCTAAGGCAGCAATGTCCAGAAGCACAGAATGGGTACCCAAAAGAGAAGCTCTGCCAGAAACCAACCGTTCCTCTATTCAGGGTGACAGGAGGAAAGAGGGCCCTGCCTGGAGCTGACAGTCATAACTGGATAGGCACTTAAAGAAAACCCTTCTCATTGACGAGAAGCTGGGGAAATGGGCCTCTACATTCCATGCAGTAGACAGAGGGGAATGCCCATTATTCAATTACTCTCGCTGCCTCTCTGTCTCACTGCCTCGCTGCCCC
>JADRCC010519470.1:3312-14588 GCA_019843855.1 Hylomyscus alleni
GGAAGGAAGGAAGGAAGGAAGGAAGGAAGGAAGGAAGGAAGGAAGAAAAGAGAAAATCCAAAGTGAAGAAAAGTTATGGAGCAGAATTTGCGAAAAGGCTCTGACTGGGGTTTCCTCAGTTGGTCCCTTAGGGCATTGGCTAGTTCCTTTCCAATGCTTGGGTGTATTGGATGGCCCCAGGGAATTGCAAAGCTCATCCTCACCTCTTAGCGTTCAACCCTCTTATATGACAGTGCCTAGAGCCAGAGGACAGCTGGGGTATCCTGGGTTTCCTCGAGAAAACATATAAGGTAAAAATAATTGGCTCTTGAATCTTCTGGATTTGATTTCTCAAAGACTTGAATTGAATTTCAGAAAAGCTTAGAGTTTGGAGACAGTGAGGTGTCCAAGACATGAAAGATTCTTCTGGAGGAGCAAGCAATTAAAAGTGGTCAGGGGCTGGCAAGATGTCTCAGTGGGTAAAGGGACTTGCTGCCAAGCCTGACAACTTTAATTCGATTCCTAAGACCCACTTGTTAAAAGGAGAAAACTATTGAGTCATAGTGTCAGAAGCCTTTGATTCCAGCAGAGAAAGAGAGACAGGCTGATCTACAGAATGAGTTCTAGGACAGCTACATAATGAGACCTTGTATATGAGAGAGAGAGAGAGAGAGAGAGAGAGAGAGAGAGAGAGAGAGAGAGAGAATTGTCCTCTATATGCCCACAGTAGTACACAGAAAATGATTAAATACGATAAAAAAAATTAAAAAAAAAAAAGAAGAAAATGAAATGTATCCTGAGGAGTCAGCAGGTCTCCAAGGGCCCTGACTGTGTCCGTGCAGTGTCTTCAGAGAAAGACATGTATTAAGCACTGCTTGCAGCTCTAAAGTCTAAAGTTCAGTTCTTGATCACTAGCATCATTCTTGAAGAGTATGTGGTTTGATTTTCCCAATTTCTAAAAGTAGAAATTAACAGAGCTTCAGAAAACTAAGAAATGTTCTTGTTTAACTGAAGTCTTAATCCATTTGATATTTAGGGAAAAGTGTCTGTTTGGAAGATGGAGCTGGACCTCAGAGGCCAAGAAAGATGTCTTGAGTGGGGACACGTCTCTTCTGTGACTCTCTGCTGTGACTCGGAGAAGAATACATGCCTTTCTATTATCTATTCAACTTCCTTTCATGTGTTATCTTGAATAGGTGGACAAGTCTGATGCTACCAGAATCTAGGAGTGGAGACCACTTCTTGGAATCCCTGGATGATGAATAAAAAGAGCCAGGCTGTTTCTGGGATAGTTAAGACTTTTAGTGGGGAAATCAGCATATTTAGAGTAAATGATATCCATTTACAAATGCACAAATATGAAGAAACATAAACAAGACTCAAACCCTCCCTCCCTCCCTCCCTCGCTCCCTCCATCCATCCATCCATCCATCCATCCATCCATCCATCCATCCATCCATCCATCCATCCATCCCTCTCTCTCTTTCTCTTTCTTTCTCTGTGTGTGAGTGAGTGTGTGTATATGTGTGTTTTAAGCATTGAATTAAAAATTTATGAATGGTAAGTGCTCTATAGCTTTTTACTCTTTAACTGTTCATTAAATTTCATACTTTTTAAGCTGGGCATGGTGATATACACTGTCAACCCCAGAATGCTGTAGGCAGGGGCAGGTGCATCTGTGAGCTTAAGGCCAACCTGGTCTTAATAGAGAGTTCCAGGATATCTAAGCCTACAAAGAAAAAAAAAACCCATTTCAGAAATAAAAACAAAAAGACAAAAAGACTATATTTTAACTCTTTTCTTTTTTAAGAATCTAGCCACAAGTTAAAAGGCTCATTTAACATAGAAGCACTCAAAGGAACTTTTGTTCTCTTATAGTGATTATTAGAATACTTCTAACAATTGCTACACACAGATGTTTTGGGGAACTGAGTCTGGTGTGCAACGAAGGGAGCAGACTATGAAATTTACTGTTTTAGGGTGTAATGGATGCAGCAGCAAGAAGTAGCTCTAGAACATTTTAGATCTACATCATCAGTGTATCCATTAATTGTAGTGACTGTTGAGCCCAGGAAATATGACTAAATGTTGAAATGCTAATTTTTTGAGATAAGTTGGATTAAAGAATGAATATTATTAAAAACTACTTTTTGTTTTTCTTAATGTATCTTCATACCATTTGACATTATGCATAGCTAATGGCACATATTAGTGGCTTATGTGATACTTTGCTGAAGTATGTATGGTGGTGTCCACTCATCTGCTGTTCAGTCCTCATTTTATCAATGAGTTCATTGCTCCAGAGTAATATAGCACTGATTTTACTTTCGAAAATCTGTTTCCAGTGTTTGGCATCATTTACTGAGCACCTACCACAGACAAGAGAGGAGAAACTGGAATAAGCTTCCACCCCTGGAGTGGAGTATAAATCACCCAGTAAAATAGTGGCTCCTGTACAGAGCCAGGAATGAATGACCCATGATAAGAGCACTTTGGGTTTTGAATGAGTGGGTTTATTAAATATGTAACAAGAGAAAGTAAAAGCCTAGGCCGTGCTCAAGTGGGACAACATGACATGATTCCTTTCTCATCAGCAGCTTGTGCCTAACAGCTGGGGGAAGTCACATCAAGCTCCAGGTGACATCTCTCTGGTGACCACAGTTAATGTATGTGGTAAGACATACATACTTATCTTATGTTGAGACTATTGAGTTTCATCATGTGTCTTTGCTGTTTGGGGCCTACCAAGTAACTAAACATTTGTCTTTTCAATGAAAAGACATTTAATCTGTGAGATGCACGAATCTCACAGGGACTTGGGATCTTTAAGGGGATAGGCTCACTTTATCACGGAGCAGAGTTCTCCGTAAGGGAAAAGGAACCATGCATTTTGTGATCACCTTGCCTGGCTACCTTGTCAAAATGGAGAGAACCATGAGATTGGGCCAGCCTCTTGCCATCAGGACTGAGACAGCCACATGACACGGCACCATCTTGTCTAGTGACGTTCTAAGGATGTCGAAGGCCATGAGTCTTCATTGACAAGTTGGTTAAAGGCAAGTCTATGACAACCAAAATGGCAGCATCCATAAAACTTTCCAGTACAGCTGATCCCCTGGAGGATCACCACACGCCTTTTAATATCAAACATAGAGGCGACACCAGGCCTCCATAGTAGGTTTTCTTTGTTTTGTTTCAGTTTTGCCACATTATTTTTCATGATGTATTTACTGACTTCTAGGCAGGACATGAAAAATTTTCCAGCCATGTGACTTCATCACAGATGAGCTGGCATTGAAATGACTAGCTCCTTGGGAAACTCCTGTGAATTTGCAATAGCCCAGGGAAAACTTGGGAAGGTACATCCCAGATAGGACCCTCCAATGTAGGAATTACATTTTTCAAAACCTACTTTAATAAGGGTTCTTAAACGATTCAGTCACCCTTTTAGCCCACTGACCAAAGGTAGGGGAGAAAGATGGCTAATAGGACAAGGGGGATGCGGACCTGTTTAGAAGTAATTTGAGGCGATTCCAGCCTTCATCGTCAGGGTATCAGCAGTCCAGTTCAAAACATCAAACATAAATCAGTAGCATTAGACCAGTCCAAGTGGAAAACATCAAATGAATCAGTAGCGGCAGCTCGAGCTAGAAGAAACTGCAGAGCTCCTCTGAGTTAGCACGAGTCCACAGAAAACTGCAAGAAGTAACCAGAATGCCGTGAGAAGTTCCTTGTAGCTTTTCTCTCTGTGAAATTATGACAAGCAAAGACCAGGGGGAGCACTGCAAGACAAATCAAGGCAAGCAGTGAAGACCATCGAAGTGGTGCAAGGTGAGCCAACGCAAATTCACTGTCTGTTGAGTTCTCTTTTCAAACATCACTTGTTCTCTTAAGAGTCTGTCTTAGCCGGGCAGTGGTGGCGCATGCCTTTAATCCCAGCACTTGGGAGGCAGAGGCAGGCGGATTTCTGAGTTCGAGGCCAGCCTGGTCTACAGAGTGAGTTCCAGGACAGCCAAGGCTACACAGAGAAACCCTGTCTCGAAAACCAAAAAAAAAAAAAAAAAAAAAAAAAAGTCTTAGCAAAACACCCGTTCACATGGTTTGCCTCAGCAAAACATCTTCTCATAAGACAGCTTCCAGAAGAACATCACATGGCACAACTGAGTCTCCAAAGAAACCAGCAATTTCCACTTCATTTAAAGGATAGATTGCCAGGTGTTCGAGTCACTGCTGACAGCAGGTAGTTCTAACAGCCGGAGGAGAGGAGGAATCGGCCTGCTTTGTGTTCTGCAGCTCTCAGGCCTGATGTCTCTCTTTCTTCCCCAGTATGGTAGCTATCTATCTCTCTCCTTCCACCTCCATCCCTTGCCCAGGAATCCTAAAAGTTTCCCCTCTGTCTTCCTGCCCAGCCATTTTTGGCCACTGGTAACTTTAAAACCAACTAGGGGCAGAGTTCACTTGGTTTCTTACTTCCGGATGTGTAGATTTCTCGTGCAATTTTGGGGACCGGATTAACACAATACAAGCAACATTAGACCAAATTCACAACATCCAATAACCGTATTTGGAGGTTATACTATTATGGTTAGAGAGACTGAAATATCCCCTCAGCTCCCACCCTCTAATGTCAACTAGATTTGAGGTCACTTCGGAGCAGCTCTCGAAACATTCTGTTAACTGTGGAAAGTCATCTGTTCTCTTGTACAGAGAGGACAAGGAGACTCTACTCAGTGAACTTTAACCAGTATTCAATCTCCAAAAAGGAGGATCAACACAGAGAGAAACTTTCTTCAATGTTTCTCTCTTAGGTTTTCCATTGCTATGAAAAAACAAACAAACAAACAAATGAACAAAAATGAGCAAAAGTAAGTTGGGAAAGAAAGGGTTTATTTCATTTCATAGCTTGTAGTCATCATCTAGGGAAGTCAGGGCAGGAATGTGGGACCAGAGACTGATGCCTTGGACGAGGGCTGCTTACCGACTTACTCAAGTCAGACGCCATACCTACCACATTTGGCACAGCTACTGCCAATTGCAGTTACTCCTAGGTCAAATGCTCCATAGTCACCTGTCATTCTCCATGAGTCATCTGTCTCGAATATAGGTCAAACAGGAGAATTAAAGGGATGTGAGGTAGTGACTACCACCCATCTTTCAAGTCCTTAATCGTGGTAGGTGATAGATCTGAGATCTTTCTTTTTTTCTTTTTTGGTTTTTCGAGACAGGGTTTCTCTGTGTAGCCCTGGCTGTCCTGGAACTCACTCTGGAGACCAGGCTGGCCTCGAACTCAGAAATCCGCCTGCCTCTGCCTCCCGAGTGCTGGGACTAAAGGCGTGTGCCACCACCGCCCGGCTGAGATCTTTCTTAATGTCATTTTGATTTGTAGACCGGTTTATCAGCAATTCCAAGAAGATGTGAGAGGATTTAGAACACTGATACTAATACCTGAGACTCTCCCTGATGATCTACTTTTTTTATTTTTGTTTTTTTGTTTTTTTGAGACAGGGTTTCTCTGTGTAGTCCTGGCTGTCCTGGAACTCACTCTGGAGACCAGGCTGGCCTCGAACTCAGAAATCTGCCTGCCTCTGCCTCCCAAGTGCTGGGATTAAAGGCGTGCGCCACCACTGCCCGGATGATCTACTTTTAAGGGAGATTCTGGTCAACTTTGTGTCAGAAATACCTCTTTTCTCTGTGGGGGGGAAGGCGTGTCTAACTTTGTAGCCCTAGCTGGCCTACAATTTACTGTGTAAATCAGACTGGCTTCCACTTGTAGAGATCTGCCTGTTTTCTGCCTTCTGAATACTGGAGTTAAAAGGATGCACTACCGTGACCTGCACTGATAACTTCTTAGGGCAGGGCAGGTGAGAATTATTGGAAAGTCAATGTCTTCATCCCTGGATTCTAACAGACTGTGTGATTGCCTCTGGTAATGTAGCTTTAGAAACTTAAAAAAAACACAAACAAGCAGAAAAAACAAACAACTAGGCCCTGTTAACATGTATCACAGGAAACCTACACTTTATCTTTATCGCATTTCTATTCTTTAAAAATATATTTCCGTTGTAGTTGTGGTTTTGTTGTTGTTTAATATAAATTAGATATGTGTTCAAGAAAGATAGATGGCAACTAATGTAGAAATGCATATGTAAGTCTTTGACTTTTTCCTCCATAAGTATTTCAGATACTGTCCTTAGCTCCTGCGTTAGGAGTGGAGCCTTATGAACCTCCTCCTACTCATTGCTACAATGTTGACT
Organism: Hylomyscus alleni; assembly: GCA_019843855.1. Taxonomy (NCBI): domain Eukaryota; kingdom Metazoa; phylum Chordata; class Mammalia; order Rodentia; family Muridae; genus Hylomyscus; species Hylomyscus alleni. The sequence goes on from JADRCC010519470.1 coordinate 9,546, forward strand.
GGCTTGATTTTGTGCATGCCCTGTGAAGGCCTTGAGCTCACAAGTGCAGTCTTCCTATCACGTTCAAAAGGCACTGTTTGCCTCTGGTCCTCCCCAACCCCTAATTCTTACAGTTGTTTCCATACCTTTTCTATAATGGTCGCTCAACCTTGGAGAGGGGGATTTGGTATAATTTACAAGGAAGAATTGGGGGCGAATATGATCACAATCCATTGTATCAAATTCTTAAATAATACGTAAGAATATTTTAAAGTATATTTTGCCAAATTTATATGTTTGTGCCTAGTAAACTGATTGTAGATCTACCAGACATGGTGAAGCACTATTAACTAGAACAAAACCAGGGAAGGACGGGTAACTGTAAGCTGATTGTAGAACAAGTTTCAGTGAACTTGTTAGGTAATGGAAAGTTAGAGTGTCAAACAGCCTATCGTGGTATGAACATTGTGCCACAACGAGGGATAAGAATGCACCGAATCAAATTAAAAAACAAAAATAAAAACAAAACAAAGAAAACACTCGCAAAATAAAACACAGTACCTGTAGCAGGTCAAGAACTACAAAGAAAGCCTTCTTTTAAAAATTTACTTTTCTCTTTAAAATTAATTTGTTTTCTGTTGTATGTGGAAAAGAACATTTCAGAGCTATTTTAGGTATAGTATATCACAGACCACAAACGTAGATATCATTTCACACCTTCTTACCGTGGAAGTAGGAACACACGATCAACATGAGGGTACGAAGAAAGGAAACAATGCTATCAACGTATATTGTCTGAAAATTTTTAAAAAAGAGTTATTTAATATTATATCTAAGTACACTATAGCTGTCTTCAGACACACCAGAAGAGGGCGTCAGATCTCATTACGGACGGTTGTGAGCCACCATGTGATTGCTGGGAATTGAACTCAGGACCTCTGGAAGAGCAATCAGTGCTCTCAACCTCTGAGCCATCTCTCCAGCCCCCTGTCTGAAGATTTTTAAATAAAAATTAAAGAAGAGAGATGAGAAATAGCAAAAGAACCTTATGAGAACAGATTAGAATTGAAAGTATGGTCCCTTCCGGTTTGCACCTACGCCGGGAAGCAGAACCTGTACTCCGACCTACCTCCAACCCACCCACACCCAGATACAGCTTGACCCCCAGGAGTTCCGACACACCCAGGATCAGGGATAAAAGAAAATGGAACACAGACGGAAGGAAAGGCCACCCAGAGACCGTCCCACCTACGGATCCAACCCATCTGCAGACACCAAACCCCAACACTGTTGCTGATGCCAAGAAGGGCTTGCTGACAGGAGCGTGGTATGGCTGTTCCCTGAGAGGTTCTAACAGCCCCTGGCTGATAGAGATGCAGACACTCACAGCCAACCCTCGAACTGAGCCCAGGAACCCCAATGGAAGAGCTAGGGGAAAGACTGAAGGAACTGAAGGGGACTGCAACCTCATGGGAAGAACAGTAATAACTATCTGGACCACCCGCAGTTCGCAGGGACTAAACCACCAACCAAAGAGCATATACGTGGAGGGATCCATGGCTCCAGCTGCATATGTACCAGAGGATGGCCTTATCTGGCATCAACAGGAGGAGAGGCCCTTGGTCCTGTAGAGGCTTGATGCGCCAGCATAGGGAGATGCTAGAGCAGCGAGGCAGGAGTGGGTGAGTGGGTGGCAGAGCACCCTCATACAGACAAAGGGGAGGGAGGAGGGGAAATGGAATAGGGGGTTGTGGAGGGGAAAGCGGGAAGGGGGATATCATTTGAAATGTAAATGAATAAAATGATAATAAAAAAACTGAAAATATTGTGAACTCATGATTATATCAATATGTACACGTATGAATATACATGTGTATGCGTTCATGTGTGCATGCATGTGTGCATTTATTGTGTATGTACATACATATTTCAAAACTTTTTTTCATTGAAAAGTCATAGAAATAAAAATACTTCGGAAACAATGAGCACATCTGGATATTGGGTGTTGGTTTTTAATATTACAGGTCATTCAAGGTTACTGCCTGAGAAATAAGTGACTTCAGGGCTTAGACAGTGTAGATTGAGCTGAACCTGGAGGACTTGTCATACCAAAAATTCATATCATCCTAAAATTATATAAAGGCATTCATCAGCCCGAAAGGGCTTTCACTGCCCATGTATGTTCATCTGAGTCCTGAAATCATTAAAGGAAACAATGAATTGTAAAACACTGCAAAAAAGGCTTTCCTGAACTTATTTTGATAATGCACAACTACATAAGTGAAGAGGGGTGCCTCTCACTTCTAATGGGGTGCCATAGCACACTGGGGAAGGTGGGAATTACCACTTGACAACTACCACAGTAGCTGTAGTTCAGGTGGGAATTATCAATAGATGTTAAATCTGAATGAAAATTTTCATGGAAGACATTTTGCTGGCCTAAAAGTCTCTTCACTTAGGTTACTTATTGGTTGCAGGTCAGAAAGCTCTGCTCATGACTGATTGGGCTACAGTGATTGGAACCACCCTTGGTTACAAGGGGAGATGGACATGACCTACCTGCAGATTCTGTATTCCCAAGGATGGAAGTACACTTCAGCATTATTTTCTTTCTAATCTTCATAAACCTAAATTTCCATCATGGTTGTGATATATCTATTTTGTTGATATATGATGCAAATGAAGTTTGTACTGAAGATGAATAGGTACGTTTTACATGCTATTCTTCAGGAGATTCGGAATACGAACCTAATTTTGAAGGGGAAAAAAATTACACAAAGCCCAAATTACTAGTGGTTTATTTCCTTACCTTTTATTTTTTTCATTTTATCTTTATATGTATGAATGTTTTGTTTCCATCTGTGTTCAAATGTGTATGAGCAAATGGTTGGCATTGGATGCCCTGAAACCGGAATACAGATGGTTAACCACAGCTTCTGGAAGAGCAGCCAGTGCTCTTAAGGGTGAGCTACATTCCCAACCCACTTTCCATTTAAAGGAGCAATAACTCTGACCTTAAAAATGTGAATTTCATGAGATATGCAAAGGGATGCCTTAGAGATTTTACACCTGGAGGCTAGGGGATGATAAAGCTCCTATTTAAGCCTGTATCCTACATTCTGGTTTGAAGAGAGAAATGCTATAAATGTTACAACTGCATCAATTGATAAATTTGAATGCAAATGAATGATTAAAACAATCCCACTGTATATATATATATATATGAAAATATATTAAATGGAGTATTATTCTGTGGTTATAAATGAAATGTCTTTACTTTTAGAAAATAAATCCATAAGAACAAAGGACAATGATGTATTAACTTACCGTGTAACTATTTTGTTGTTTGTTTGTTTGTTTTTGGCACCCAGGGTGGGTATGTTTCAAAAAGCAATGGAGAGAATAAGAAGGGCAGAGCAAGTCAGAACGTAAGGGCATGTTGGAGAGAAAGAACGAGTAGGTAAATTCTGATCAAAGTGTGTGTGGTTTTCTTACAACATCTTCTATAAATTTGAAATTTCTTCTAAGCATAAAGTTAAAAAGAAACTTTCAATGGGACTTTGAAAATAAGAAATCTTGAAGCTCCTGTTAGGTATAGCTTAAAGAAGCTGTGATATTTCCTCTTGTGTAGTTTCAACAGGTAGTATCCAATACCATCTAGTACTGTGAAGCAAAACATGGGTAGGTGACTCCCAAGCACTTTCCTTTGACAACGAGGCTGAAAGGAGAGAAAGGCACAATGCAATCTTCCACTATGTGTAGAGGTGCCCGTAGTGAGGGACAAACCAAAGCCTTCGGAAACAGACAAGAAATGGTGCGCTGTGACTACAGAAAGTAAGTTCCACAGTTACTACGGCTTTGGGTAGTTTAAAATTTGGAAAAACATTCTAATATATTAGCCCATTCAGGACCCGACGAGGATGGGATTCGAACCCACGCGTGCAGAGCACAATGGATTAGCAGTCCATCGCCTTAACCACTCGGCCACCTCGTCCTCCCTACTGAGGTTATTTTTTTTCGCCTTCATTTTTAAGTCTTATTTTGATGACCGTCTTAAACTTTGAATTTGTAATCTGTATGGCGTTACCAGTTTTCAACCTAAAAGAATACTTAAGGAATTCTCCTATGCAATCATTTTCTTCCCCCGAAAGAACACTTTCGCATTTTGATGATCCCATCGTAGTACCGGTACGTCTCTATCCTCAATCCTCTTCGTTTCTCTGGAGGACACTTGCTTTCCACCCTACAATGAAAATCTTTCTGCTGTCCTTGAACTCCGTGTCCTCTTTACTGGACTCACAGTATATGTGCCTTCCCCTACCGCCCTCCTTTCCTGTCTTATTTAGTTCTCGATTCACTAACTACTGGAATCTTAGATTTGTTCGTTTTGTTTTGTTTTGGTCTCATAACTTTTTTGTTTAATCTGAGGATAAATATTTATTTTCTACGAGCCCTTACCCTTTCCCTCTTACACAAGATAGTCTAAATCTGCCTAAGAATTTTATGCCAAGCTCATTGTATTTTTACGCTCAAAGGCCCTGTCATTATCTATTGCAATAGAAGACACTTCTATAAACTGTTCTGATTTTTTTTAAAAAATATATATATTTAAAAAAATTTTTTTTAAAAAAATATTGAGTAATTATAAACATATTTTTGGCCTGCTTCTACTAGCTTGAATTGTCTTTGTATTTTAAGGAGAGCGGATACCAAAAGATGTAACTTAAAAAAAAATTACAGAGTGATCATATATGGTTAATGTGTAAATCCAGATCTTTCAAGAGGTGAATTTATTATGAAGACTCCCTACACTTAGTAAATGATAGCGAGCAGATTTGCGGTTATATAAAACAAGATAGGAATAACCAACATTTTAAACAAAATTAAAACTTCTTACAAGTTTAAATAGATGAAAAGTCAAGACACCGAATTCCTACGATATATGTGCGCTCCCTCTCGTTGAATGTATAATGTTATTAAAAGAAAATCAGCCTCCTTCCTTCTCGGCAAAATCCTGTAAAACAGCCTCTGACGCTGGAGACTGCAGACACGATCTTTCTCGAG
>JADRCC010519472.1:0-11569 GCA_019843855.1 Hylomyscus alleni
TCCAAATGCCTTGGCTGACTTCCCTGCTTAGACCCTCCCCATGTGTGGAGATATGTTAGCCCTATAATATGAATCATGAAATGGAGGTGCAGAGAGCTCTAGAAACTTGCCCAAAGTCACCCAGCCTGGGAGCAAATAGATTCAGGGACCATCCCAAGCATTAGGCGGTAGGTCTGTGTTCTCCACCCAAGGGTGGCTCAGGACTGTTGCCCCTCCTCCCTCCCACCCAATTTAAAGAGGCCACATTCCCATAACCAGTCTGTAACTTAGCCTAGCTCTGCCACTCAAGAGTCTGATTTACCCTAACTAAATTAGCCAAGCCTCTGTCTCCCCATCTGTTAGATGAAGGATTAAAGCACATGAGTGAACTTCTTCATACAGAGGCTTTGGGGAAGGAGTGTCTGGGTTAGTGCTGGAGCCTGCTAGCACACCTAGCAACATTCCTGGCCTATTTTGTGTATAGCTGGGATTTTTCTAGAAGTCACTAGGACTCAGCCAACCTGGGTAAGCTTGTGCCTATGGCCTTGTGTTGATCCCTCCTGTCCTTTAAATCTGGGGAGGGGTCTCCACATGTGTTTCTCAACACAGATCACTCTAGAAGTCAGTTCACATATCAGTCAGTACACACTAAAACATGCGATATGACAGGAACCATCATTGCCAACATGGCTGCCATCACTGGCCCATCTGATTGAGGACATGTCAACTGTAAGACATGCTATGCTTTTTCTTGCCCCTGAGAGAGGAAAGGGCTGGGAAGGCGCTAAATAATCTATAAGGTGCATTCTGACTCTAGAGATGTAAAAAAATGAAAACAGAAAAGATTTATCTGGAGGGTAATCCATGGTGATGGCTGTCCTGTGTACTCGGCTCACACTTCCCAGGCTCCCCCTGAGTCCTTCCTATCCTCATGTACTCACGGATTGGCCCTTGCCACCCCCAAGAACAGAGCAGGCCAGTCAAGTTGGTGCAGAAGATACTGAAAACTCACTGCTCACCCATGCAGCAGTGTTACTGGGCTCTCTTTGGAGTCCATGCCAGAGCCAAGTTATAGGCTGTCCATGGGAACGTGGTCTCGTTAGAGGTGAATGGGGGCAGGAAAAGCAAGGCTCTTCCTGAGCTACCCACTGGTGGAGAAAACATTCCCTCCTAGAGCTTCAGTCTTGGTTGTAGCTGGGAAGCGTGCATGCTCGTGCACACACACACACACACACACACACACACACACACACAGAGCTATCCAATGAATAGACCCTCAACAGAGCTGGGAGATGATTCATTTGGGCAGGCGCTTGCTGGGGAAGCATACAGACCTGAGTTCCTGCCCCAGAACCCACATGAAAGCCTGGACATAGTGGTGTGCACTTGTAGCCCCAGTGCTGGGGAGGCAGAGACATGGGAATCCCCTGAAGCTCGCAGATCAGCCATCCTGGACTGTGTGGTCAGTTCCAGGCCAAGTGAGAGGGTCTGTCTCAAAAGGCAAGGAGGCTGGCTGACTCTTGAGAAGAGATACCTGCCTGCATGCATGCGCACACACAAGTACATATAAACACATGCACACACATACATGCATACACATACATACACACATGTACACATACACATGTATACACATATATACACATGCATGCACATATATATAAATACACATACTTCACAAACACACATATACACATAAACACATGCATACACACATACATACATACACACATGTACACACATATACACATGTATACACATACATACACCCATACACATGCATACACATATATACACAAATACACATACATATATGTGCATACACATATATACATTTACACACATACGTATATACACATACATACATACATACATACACACACACACATACATACACACACACACACAAACACACATATACAAGGGACCGCCAATGAAACACACATTATTCTCTATCTCCAGTACAGATATGCTAACCTGATACTCTTAGCATCTAACGTTAGACTAGGCATCGTGAGTGAGACCTCGTACTCTGTCCCCAGCTCTGCGCCTCACTGCTTTGTAGAATGTCCGGACTGAGGAAACCTCTCCCCACCCTGCCCTGCCACAGGCTCACATTCCTCCCTCAGCTGTGCCCATTGCCAGCACCTGTTTCCTAGGAATGAGGCCCCTGAGTGGTGAATGTCTGGCATAGGTTCCTGATGGGGGTGAGGGCGCATCCCCTCCCCCACAGCTGAGACTTTCAGGCCAGAACATAGCCACTTGGCCTGTCCTTTCTCCTTGGGCCAGTCCCAAAAGGGAAAGGAAGGGCTTGGCCGAGAGTCCACCAGGACCTGGGCAGTCTGGTACAGCTGTGTCCATCCACCCTGCCCTTGGGGCTTGCTCAGGGAGGTTTCCTCAGAGAGGCAAGGCCCTGAGACAGCTGCTCCCTTTCAGCTACCTACCCGTAACCCAGCCTTGATCACCTGGTTAGTCTGTCACTGCAGACCAACCTAGAAGACAAGGACTCCCCTGTCTGTCCTCCCGGAAGGCCCCCTCTTACTCCTTTCCCTCTCCTATGATTTCCTATGTCCAGGCCTATGGCTCTCTGAGTTCCTGGGCCGGCAGCAGCCGGCTCCACAGACTCTCTGCCTGGCTCAGTACTACACAGTCACGGCTCCGTGAGAGATGCCTTAGAAGAGGGTCTGTCTGCTAGCTCACCGGCAGAGCAGGCCAGCCTCCTCATCTGCAGGGCCTGGCACAAGATGGAAATGCGGCCCCTTGCTGGGAAATGGCTATGAATTTTAAGATGATGTCAGGGAGCATTAAACCGAAAGCCTAAACAGGTCCCCTACCCAGAGAGTCTACCATATCTGCCTAGTCAGGGTGGTGGGGATCGTGGACATCTCTCCTCTCCTTGGAGCCATTTTGATACTCTGGAAGTTCAGTCACACATATACTTGCTTTCTTGTTATTACATTTCTGCACCCCACTTATTCTCCCTGGGTGGCAAGGTAAGGGGACCCTACTGTCACAGACCCCAAAGGTAAGTCAAGGCTGAGCGTGGTAAGCAAGCTTGGAAATGTCCTGTGCTTATCTTTAGTTTCATACAAGATGCCAGAGAATGAGAGCCAGGGGCTAGGGCTCGGGTGCCTGCGTGTCTGGTCCTGTCCAGTGTACGATGCTTTCTCTGCCTCTAGTTTCTCACCTCCTGAGAGGCCAGATACAAAAAACCACAGGCTTTGCAGCCTTTGAATATCCCAGCAGGGATCTCTGCCCTGCTGCCTGCCCGCTGTGGTACCTCAGCAAGATGTCTCAGCTCACCCCACCTCAGGTGCTCTGCTCTGAAGCGGGACCGGTACTCAACCTGAGTTAGTTGACTAGGACAGACCCTGGATGCCACAACTAATGAGTCAGAAGGTTGACATTGGCTCCTAGTTTCAGAAGTTTCTCTATGTGATCAGCTGGACCCCCGTTGCCTGAGTACCTGTGATAAGGTCAGGGGGATTCTGGGACAGGTGGGGAGTGTGGCGAAGTAAAACTACTCATTTCGTGGTCCCATAATTCCCTCCAAAGACGTGTTGCACTGACCCAAAGATTTCCACTCTGGCCTGACTCCATTCTAGCCTGAGTTCAAGCAAAACAAAACAAAACAAAACAAAACAAAACACACCATTGGAAGGTTGTAGACACTTTAGGAGTGGCTGGAAACCAAGCCTTGGCCACAAAGGCCTTGGGGAACACTCAGAAGATATGAAGCCTCATGTCGTGACTGATCTTTGAGGGATTTTAGGGAGATTCGTCAAGGCCAGAGAGATTGTCCCTCTGTCTCCAGTCATGATGTGGAGTGGGTGCTCAGTAGTACTCCTTCTGAACTTTTGGTTATGCTTGCTGGCTGTGCCTCTCCCAGGTGAAGCTAGGTCACTGGGTTCTGGTGGTTTCTATCCTGTGGAGTGGCTGAGAGTATTGCTCACGCCAGCCGCAGAAGCAATCAGCAGACTGCCCCAAATGCAGAAAATGGGGGCCCCACCCCAGTCCTGATGATCAGCATCCACTGTGGATCCCCAGGTGGCAGGTGTGCTGCTCATCAGAGTCCGGGAAGCCCTGGAGCTGGCCCACTGATGTGGCTATTTTAGGATCCTAGAGACCTCAAAGTCCAGCGGCCAGCTCTACCTGCCTTCCTGGAATGTGTGGGGAAAGGCGAGTGTCACAGTTAACACTTCTGTTTAGAAGCCCAGTTTTTTGTCTCCTGCCCTAGCATGAAGGATCTTAGCCGCCCGGGTGGGGGCTTCTGGAGCCCACCCTCCTAGGGGAGAAGCTTCCCCAAGGCCTCAGTGTTGCTAATGGCTATTTGCAGGGGTGGGTTGGGAGGGGCGTCTCTGGTCAAGTCTCAAGAAGGACTTGAGAAAGAATGGCTTCTTAAATAAACAAACTCCCAAATTCTCCAGGGGCCTGCAAGGAGAGCTCTGTAGGAGCCATCATTTATTTAAGGGCAGTTCACTACAATGTTGTGGAGATCCATTAAACAGCCAGCCTGGAGCCACAGGCAGAGGGGAGGCTGCCAAGGGAAACAAGGTCTGGGGGCTTCAGGAGAGCTGGCCCTGAGGCAGTCAGGGGTCTAGCCTCAGATGATGCGGGGAGCAGTCAGGCCTGAGTGTGCCCGCCCATCTCCACCCCTGCAGAGCAGGGAAGGATGAGTAGGCAGCTGGTTAGAGTACCATCTTAGCTTCCCAGCTACCCTCATTCACCTCCTACACCTTCCTTTGGTCATTCTCTCAGAGCCTGGGCAGAAAGGCCCCTCCCCCTACCAGCCTGCTGATAAGACTTCAGTTTCAAAGCTGAAGAACCCCAAAGCAAGACTCTGTCGATGGCCTTCGGCATTTCTTTACCCATACCCTCATTTCATGAGGCAGCCAGAAGGACTGAATTATTTTATAAAAGCACTTGGGAGAGGTGCAGGCACGTGGGTGGCATGACATAAATAAATCACCTGTTAAATAAGTAAATAAATAAGATGGGAAACACTATCCAAATGGGAAGAGATGGTACTCCGTGGAGGAGACAGGAAGATGGGACATTTGAACCTGGAACAAGAAGATCCATTGTTGTTAGGACCTTAGAGATGCAAGCTGGTCTATGAAGCTTGGAGGCCAGTCAGCTCAGTCAGGAGACCTGAAGACAGGACCATCAGTAAAAGCAGGATGGATACAGTAGGGAAGCCGGGACCCTGCAAGAATGAGGCCAGGGAGCCAAGGCGTTTGAATCCCAAGTCCAAGACTTCAGGGATCCAGCTCCGCAAAGCTAGAACACAGACCTGCCAAGCTCTACCCATGGAGCCGTGGGGCACCGAGCCTCCCTTTTGAACCTTCCTAGATCCAAAAGTTTTCATACGGTTCTCCTAGGGTCCTGACATGGGAGGGGGTTCAAGTGATCCCATCAGGAGTAGGAAGTAGGAGGCAGAGCAAGCCCTTTGCCTGGGCTGTAGTACTCTCGGCCTCCCTCCCACTAGAAAAAAACTAACAGGCTGAGAGGAAAAGAAAAGCAAAGGCAGGAGGGGGAAGAGTGAGGCTTTGCGCCCCCCCCCCCCCAATCCTGAGCTCAGGAAACTTATCCCACACATGAAAACAATTCTAGTCTGTATAATCCCCGAGGGTCAGCCTGCAGGTCAGGGAGGCTGCGGCCGCGCGTTGCTGGGGGATCTGCCTACACAGACACACAGACGCAGTGGGGCATAGGGGCGGGTCCAGCGTGTTGCTGACTTTCTGTCAACCCAGAGATGAAAGGACTTTTTCCCCTTTGGTTGACCCCTCAGCTCAACAGGGAGAAAAGTACTTTAGCCTGTGGCTGAGCAGGAACAAGGCTGGAAAAGGCCTCTGAAGTTTGGAAATGTGGAACACTGCACAGCATAGGATGAAGGGGTGCGGGATGCAGAATCAGAGGGACACACAGCGAGGTCCCCATGCCTGTGCCGCACCCCTCCTCTTTGTTCTGTCGCTGGGGCACGCAGGGTGTGCCGCTGAAGGGCATACAATCCCTGTCCCCTTTGCAAATCTTAATCACTGGTTCTCAGAAGTTTGACCATGATGTACCTTCCTAGATATGGCTTTCTTTGCATTTGTCCTGACTGCAGTTCACTAGCTGTGCCACATCTGTACGATGCATATATTTAATATATGTATTGTTTGTGTGCACGTAGGATATGCGTATGTGTGGGTGGGTGTGTGCACATGCATGTCACAGCATGTATGTGAAGATCACAGGACAATTTTTAGGAGTCTGTTCTGTCCTTCTACCTTTATACAGGTTCCAGAGATCAAACTCAGTCATCAGGCACATGTGGTAACTGCAGTGCCCCTCCCAGCTATCCCACCCACCCGGTCCCCAGATCATTATATTTGTGTCTTTCACTAAATCTGATAAATATTCTCAAGCTTTTCAAGACCTTTTTGCTCTTGTCAGAAGGGATGCTATGAATGAATATATTTGACTATTCAGTCTCAATACTTTTAGTTATATATATATAACTAAAAGTTTTTGTTCCTATAATCACTGAATAATTTACAGGCACTGTATTTTGTTTGTAAGATTATGTGTATGCTTGTGTATCCATGGGTATGTGTGTGTACCATGTGACTGCAGTACCCGTGGAAGCCAGAAGAAGGAGTCAGATCACCTGGAGTTGGAATTACAAGTGGTGTGAGCCACCTGATGTGGATGCTGGGAGCTGAACTTGGGTCCTCTGAAAGAGCGGTGCATGCTTCAACCACAGGCCGTAGTTACTGAACAACTTTACATCCTCACCAGCAATGTGTAAAGTTTTATATCTTCACACTAACCCTTAACCGTTTTCCATTTGACGGTAACTCTCCTGGTGGGTATGCAGTGGTATCCCAGAGTGGGTTTGATTTTTTAATATTATTTTATGGACTTAAAAATCAATCTACCCTCCTTCCTCACTGCCCTCCTTTGTGCCTCTGCCCTTTTCCTGACTCTTCCCCCTCCTCCTCAAATGGCTCTGCTTCCAGGTCACAGGCATAGACTGATGGTTTCATTTTCCCAGTGAGCAATGGTGTTCCCACTTTTAACATGGTTGGCCATTTGTATGGCCTCTCTGGAGATATTTCTATTCATCCTTTTTTTTATTTTAATGTGTAGGGAACTGTGATGTGTGCATGTGTATTCTTACGTGTGGGATGTTTTTCTGTGTGAAGGTGCATGTGCGTGCATGTGTGTGTGCATGTGTGTGCATGTGCACATGTGTGTATGCATCTGCATGTGTGTACATGCATGTGCATACATGTGTGTAGGCGTGTGTGCAAGCGCACGTGTGTCTGCGCATGTGTGTATGTGTGTGTGCGTGTGTGTGCACGTGTGTGTATGTGTGTGTGCGCGCGTGTGTGCGCACGTGTGTGTGTGTGTGTGTGTGCATGTGCGCACGAGCGTGCGTGCGTGTGTTAGCCTGAGTTTGAGAATGTTGGGAATCTTCTTCCACTGCTCTTTCTGCTCTTTCTTTGAGGCAGAGTCTCTCAGTCAAACCCAGAGCTTGTCCAGATGGTCAGTTTTTCTGGCCAGCTAGCTCTGGGGACCCCTTGTTTCTAAGGCTAGAATTGCAGGGGTGCTGCTGAGCCTACCAGGCATTTACATGGATGCTGGCCATTTGAGCTCCAGTCATCTTGTGCGCGGGGACAAGCACTTTAAATGCTGAGCCACCTCCTCAGCTCTTTCTTTCTTTTGAGTACATAGAGTTTGCTGTTGTTAAGTTCTTTACATATTGTAGACCCCAAGGCCGTGGTTCTCAACCTTCCTAACACTGTGACCCCTTAATACAGTTCATCTTAATGTAAATACGTGTGCTTTCTAATGGTCATAGGCAACCCCCATGAGAGGGTCATCTGACCTCCAAAGGGGTTGCAACCCACAGGTGAGAACTGGTGCACTGAAGCCTGGTCAGATCTATGGCGTGTGGATATTTTCTTCTGTGCAAGACCCTTTTCTAGTCTGGACATCGATTCATTATGAGATAACTTCCGGGTTCTTTTTCTCTTTATTGTGGTATCACTTCCAGTAACACAAGCACCACCCACTTATTAAAGAGACTTTTTCTCCCATTTCTTGACCACCTTATCAGTTATAAGCTGCCGCGGTTGCAGAGGTTGGTTTCTGGGCGCTTGCTTTAGCCCGTTGTTTTCTGTCTCTCCCTCTGAGGGTGCTACACTGTTCTCACTAATACAGTTTTGCCCCGTTGCAAATGTGGCTCTCTGGGCTGTGCCGATATCATCCTGCCTTCAGGTTCAAAGTTGTGAAAATACCATGCCAACTACTCCTGAGAACCAAGTCACTGCCTCATCGGCCTGCTTCGGCTTGTGCCTTCCATTGGTTACCTTTTGGCATTTGGTCCAGAGTGTATGGACGGTTACTGGTGTGGATATCACTCAGGCATGCAAAGGTTGACCACCTCCCATCTGTCCCCTTTGGTCCACCATTACTTCCGTTGCTCATAGTAAGAATGGTAGTGTAGAGGAGGGCATGGAGCTTACCTGTGCCTGTCCCCTCAGTCCCCTCTGCTCTCAGGGACTCAGCAGCCTGTAGATCGCACAGGGGGATTTAAACTCACTCCAATGGTTCCTCAGCAGTGCCTTGATCACACAGCCTTTCAGTAGCTCCTGGCCAAATACTGAGAGTCCTCAACAGGAAAACAGCAAATGGGTGGTCCCTCTATGTTTTTTGTCTGGCATTCCTGGGTGGGTTCATTTAGGCAACGGTCAATGAATGAATCCATAGGCCCACTGATCTCTTCCTTTCTATGCTGAGTGGCACCTTGGCATTTCTGCTCCAAGAGAAAAGCAATATTTGAAATGTGGTTGGGCCACGGTAGGAGTGTAATTCAGCAGGACACCCCTAAGTGTCAGAAGGGTGCTATTTGAGGGCTAATAAAAAGGCTTTGCTTACAAACCTGCTGTTTTCCCTACTTGCAGGTAAGGAGGTCTGTCTGTTAGTTGCTGGTCTTTCCAATGTGGGGGCTCAGAGAAGCCCCCACAGTGTATTTTTCTGGTCTCTTCCTAGTCCACCCTCTGAGGCCCCTCCCATGTTTATCCACTACTGGCAGCTCCTATAAGAGCAGCCTGACTGGCCTCACCTCCTCTGTTCTGTTTGGTTTTGAGTGTGACCCCCGAAGCATTCCCAACCAGGGCTGCTCATTGGTTAGGTTCTGTCAGTTTTTACTAGTTCCCTGATGCAGGGGAGTGGAAGGGATGACTCCCAGGGGTTCCTGGGATCCCTCTGGTCCTTATCCTTTTTCTCCAGGAGGTAGATCAAGGAGTCTTTGGTTAATGGGCATAAAGTGCTTTGAAAACATAAACTGTTAAGTGGCACCAGGGATGGGCTTACTAATTATTTATGATTTCAGGAGAGGGAAGTGCCGTGGGGGAGGGCTGGAAACATCGTTCAGGAGGCTGCAAATAGCACAGCCCCTAGATACCCATACCTGGATTTGTGGGACAGGACACACTCTGTAGCCCAAGGAATGAGGGCTATAGGTCAGGCTGCCTACAGTCTCCCCTCCTCGTCACATTTCCAGGACTTCGAGACCAGCCAGGTTCTCCCCCTGCCCTAGACTAAGACCATATTCAAACCACCCCCACGGAAGGAAGATTGCTTGTTGTATCCCAGAACTCCCCGGAGAGATCAGACTGGAGAGACAGCTCAGAGCGTAAAGTCAGTCCGGAGTTGAAAAAGTGCTTGCTACAGACTCGTGAAGACTCCAGTTCAATCCCCAAGAACCTGAGTTTAAAAGTCTCAGTGTTGACATGCACATGGCTATCGCTGGGGAGGTGAAGACAGATGGGCAGAGTTCCAGAGTTCCAGACCAACGAAAGACCCTGTTTCAAAAGTGGATATGCCAGAGAACTGGCATCTGAGGTAGACCTCTGACCTCCATGCATGCGTGTGTGTGTGTGTGTGTGTGTGTGTGTGTGTGTGTGTGTGTGTGTGCTCACACTCACACCTCTCTGCAGTGACCTTCACCTCCCAGAAGCCAGCCATCTGGCCCACAAGTGTGCTCTCCCTTGTGGTCATTTGTTCCTCTATTCATTCAGTAAATATTGCCAACTGCCTCTCCCATGCCAGGCTGCCAGGCGTAGGCATGTGAAAATCCTAACTCCCATGCTGCCTGCCTCCCTTTCTCCCCAGCTTCCTAGGGAGAGTGGCTCCTCTGCTCACAGGCCCTCCCTCCCCCTCCATTCCCAGCTGTCCCACTGGGCTCTGAGCCCTGGAGTCCCATCTTTCCTGAGGTATCTTATTGCAGTTCTACACAAAACCCCTACTCCAGCAATCAGGCAATGTTCTAGGCCTGGCCTGTAGAGTTGTAACTTCCTTGTAGTGCTTAGGTGGCTATGCTCTTAACATTCTTCTTATGTAGCAATTTAGAGTATTCTTTGTTCCCAGCCTCGACAACCATGGTGAATACTCCATTATTCTAGAAAACGGACCTGTTACTATATCTTAATTCAGTGGAGAGAGCAAACCAAAGCAAACCATACCAATAAAGAACACATGCTTAGGGCCTAAGAGCACAGAGACAACCCAGAAGGCCTGGGGTCAGCCTGCCTCTACTTCCTAGAATGTCCACGATGAGTCTGTGAGTATGTGTAGCGTTCTGGTCTGGGGTCGCAGAAGCTGTGTGGCTCCTGTTGGGGGGACCTGGGGAGCTCCAGAGTTTGCCCAGCTCAGGAGACGAAAGGAAAGGGCAGGGAAGGTGAGGAAGACTGGAAACCAGGGGCAGCTGAGGCAGGCAGGGCCCTGAGGTCCGTTTGCCCAGGAGCATGTCCAGTGCATTCTGGGGGAAGAGGAGGCATCAACTCCAGAACCTGGGTGATAGGTCCACTCTGGCAGACCATCAAGTTCCTGGTGAACAGGACATACCCTAGAGCTTAGGATCGTGCCTGGGTTTCCATCCTATCCAGTGAGCAGAGGCAATATACCTGGCTCATCTGAGATATTCTCTAAGCGCTATGCACAGAACTCTGAATCCCCTCATACGCCTCACAGGAGTGTTGGGTTCCTCAGGGCAGTGGGCCACAGGTAATGCACTACATCTGGGCTCTGTTCTGCTGGGAGCGGGTTCAGGGATCTTGGATAACTTACAGTCATCACCCCTTAGCTGTAAGGCCCTTGGCAGACAACACCAAGTTCTACATATGATCTGTCCCCCGTACCTCCACACCCATGATGGTTTAAATTAAAATTTAAGCATAATCATCCAGTATGAGCAACAAAGGGAATCCAGTAGATCAATAACATAGTCTATATAAAAGTTATTTTAAACCTATGAATTATTTCTGGAATTTTCCATGTACTATTTTTGGACTGTGGAGAGTGTCATCATAGGTAAAGGGAAAGAGCAGTGTGCTCACAATGAAGCCTAGGGTGCTGCAGCAGCAGCAGCAAAATTGGGTGGGTGGTAAAGCTAGAGACGTTAAGGCTGTCCCCTGCTCTGTCTCCCCCCAGACCCTAAAACACAATCCCACATCAAGAGCCACTAGCATTCACACCAGGCACATGCTTGTTGTGTTCTGGTACGGTTCACGGGGCTGGAAAATACAATCAAGACCAG
>JADRCC010519495.1:0-12580 GCA_019843855.1 Hylomyscus alleni
AAAGCTTTCAGGACCAACCTAGATTCAAGAAAAGGGAACATTTGCTCTGATTTTGGTTTGAAGCTGTATTTAAAGAGTAACTACTGGGATTTAAAAAAAAAAACAAGAAAGGAGGGAAATCAGGAAGAAAGGGAAAAAACACAAAGAGTTTTTAGATGGTATACCTTCAGGAAATTGATCTGTACTGTTAGGTATTTAAAGTAACATGCCTATCTCTTGTAAAGGCAATTATCTGAAATACCTTATTAACTCAAATTGTAATAGATGGAAACATAATTCATTGACTAAAGTCTACCCATTGAATGCTTTGCTATTATTTCTCCTAAAGACATACACCTTTTCTCTCCACATTCTGACACACTGAATTCACAGCTTACAGGGAGTTGGAGTAGTCCAGTTCTCCTTGTCACATAGCACAAACCCTTCCACACTGTAGAAAGCTAGAGAATTTGTCAGTTGAATAGGAAATGGAAGGTAGGTAAGAAGGAACTATACCAATAAATACAAAGAAGTAGAAAAGAATGAGATGTGAATTGGTATGTGTCTTACTTAAGGTTTTACTGCAGTGAACAGAAATCATGACCAAGCCAACATTATAAGGACAACATTTAATTGGTGCTGGCTTACAGGTTCAGAGGTTCAGTCCATTAACATCAAGGTGGGAACAAGGCAGCATCCAGGCAGGCATGGTTCAGGAGGAGTTGAAAGTTCTACATCTTCATCTGCATACTGCTAGCAGAACACTGGCTTCCAGGCAGCTAGGATGAGGGTCTTAAAGCCCACACCCACAGTGACATACCTACTCCAACAGGGTCATGCCTTCTAATAGTGCCACTCCTTGGACTGAGCATATAGAAACCATCACATTATATATGGTAGTTTGAAAAAGAATGGCCCTGTAAGTTCTTCTCTTTGAATGCTTGGTTAGCAGGGAGTGGTACTATTGAAAGGATTAAGAGGTGAAGGTCTGTTGAAAAAGGCACAGCCTTGCTGGAGGAAATGTATCTCTGGAGGTGGACTTTGGAGTTTAAAAAGTCCAAACCAGTTCATGTCTTTCTTCTTCTAGATGCCTGAGGATCTGGATGTAGAACTCTCAGCTCCTCCTGTACTATGTCTGCCTGTGTGCAGCCATGTTTCCTATCCTGTTGATAATGGACTAACCCTCTGATCCGGAAACAAGGCCAAGTTAAATGCTTTCTTTTGTAAGAATTGCTATGGTCATGGTGTCTCTTCCCAGCAACAGAACACTAAGATAATATGAATGTACATTGGAAGTTGAAAAGAAATTTTGCATCAGAAATCTAAGATTCCAGTCAAAATCTGATCCTTTGGCAACTCATTGAAGCTCATGATTTACTCTATTCTTCTTGTCTTATTAGATTTTCATTGCTGTGAAAAGACATCATGACCAAAGCAACCCTTATAAGGGATAACATTTAATTGGAGCTAGCTTACAGGTTCAGAGGTTCAGTCCATTATCATCTTAACAGGAGGATGGCAGCATGCAGGCAGGCATGGCACTGGAGAAGAAGCTGAGAGTTCTACATCTTCATCCAAAGGAAGCCAGGACCAAACTATCTCCCACATGGCTAAAAGGAGGGTCTCAAAAGCCCAGCCCCACTTCTTCCAACAAGGACACATCTCTTATAGAACCACTACCTTGGCTAAGCTTATTCAAACCACCATACTTGTCAACTGGACAAATGAGGATTTGCTAAACTGCAGGACTTGTGTGGAAAATGAAAGGAGAAAAAGATATGTACATATATTCACCAAATATAAGCTCAATTGTTTTGCATGTGAAAAATCATGGGTAAAATACCATAGGAGATAAGCTAGAGAAATAGTTTGGGATGAGTTATAAGACAAAAAAAAAGTAGAAAAAAAACCCAATCAGAGTAAAACTGGAAGATGTTCAAAGTCACAAAGTCTTCACAGATGAGCCAGTTAAGAAACTGCTCAGACCAGAAACACATATCACATTGTGCCACAGTTTAAGGTACAACCTAGTTTAGTATGGAAGACAGCATACATCATTTATGAAGTTTTTATTAGCCAGTTGTATATGCAATGTCTCTACAGTTGTATGTAAAGCAGAGGTGCTCTCTGAAGAGAAGAAATGATTCTATTAAGTTCCCATAGGTGCTTGCCACTCAGAATTGAGAATAACCATCAGACTTGTGTCAATTTAAAACTTATAGTAATAATACAGTTGACACACATAAGACCTCATAAAGAACAAATGAGTCACAGAGAAAATAGTTTCCCATAGAGCAGTTAGCTCATTGTTGCTGACTCAGATCAGCTCACTGTAGCTTTAAACAAACTTAATGAGGGCATGTGTTAGGAGAACAAAAGAGACAAGGGGTTTCCACCGCCACTAGTATGAAAGGTGTGATTGGCACCTCTGTACAGAACTCCAAGGAGAAATGACATACGTTTTCACATTCACATGGATGGAATAAGAAGTTGCTGGAAGGTGTGCCTACAACCCTGAGTGGAATTTTTCTTGCTTCCTTGGTGAAACACAATGCTAGATTCACTAATAGAGAATGACTCAGCTATAGAAATTGAATTGAAACAATAGGCTCCAAGAGGCTGTGTATAGTCTGCAGGAGGGCTGCAGATCCAGGGCTGCACACTCACGATGAGCATCTTGCCTGCAGTCAACTCAGGAGGATTAAAGATGGTGCAACCAGTATCAGTTGTGGACTTAGGAAAGTAGAAATGGATAGCGACTTGGTTCTGCCTCTGCTCCATTTAACTTAAATTGATATGGAAGCTGGTATCTTTGAACAAATACCAAGACGACTCAAGTTGATGTCACAAGTCTGCTGTGAGTTCTAATTGGAGGTCCTTTCCCTTTTGTCTTCCATGTTTGTAAACCTAGAACTGAAGAACTGAAATAAGAACCTAAACAATCCTAAGGATCAGGATTCATGGGGTCTATGATGGAGAAAGAAGATGCCCAGAACAATATGACTAACGAGTACTGCATTTAAATTTCATGCAAATCTAATTTTGACTATTAATAGGGCCCTCAAATGTGTTGTCTTGGATTAAAAGAACAGATAAAAGGACTTGCAAAATAATACTTTTAAAGCCCACTCAACTTTATTTACATAATTAAAGTCCCGGAATGGAAATATATCCCACTGTGTTCTTTAGACAAGAGTCTATTTACTCTTTCCTCCTACATCATTTTTCAGTTATTAACTAAAAATCAAAGAGGAGCTCTTGAGAAGAAAAAGAGATGTAATTATTTGGAGACATGGCTTTTTTCACCTCTAAGCATACATTATAATAAAATTAAATTACATTGGTGGATAATAAGGGAAAACCTAATATAATGGACAGTGGAAGAAAAGGGGGAAAGCTTCTACGTCCAGTGGCTTCTCCTGATCTCCTCTAAGTAGACTATTCTCAGTGGACTCTGGAATAGGTCTACATGGACAAAAAGCATTCTATTTCCCTAGAAGCAGAACTGCCCAGTTCTCCATAGCAGCAGTTTCTATTAGCAGGGGTCAAGCTTAATACAGGAAGTTACCCAAACTCATAATGCCATTTTTATCAAATGGAATACTTCCACTGTATTTGCATATCACCTTGCAGACCAATTGTCTGCATGGAGTGATTGTAACTTAAAGTCAATATGACTCATTTATGGCTGGATCAAAGAACAACTTGGTGAGCAAAATGTGTAAATAGAAAAGTAGACAGGGATGTAAAAGCTACTGCTCCTCTATCAGAGCACGCTCAACTTACAATTATCTCACTTAGAGAAAGGTTGAAATACTTCCTTACACATGGGAAACTCACTGGGCCCTAATCAATGGGAAGTATTTAAAAATCAGTGGAACTGTGCATACATGAGTGTACATGCACATGCTCATGCCCACAAACACACACCCCATACCACTGATTCAGTACATTATTACAAAATTTCATTTTATAGTCATATTTGTAATTATCTATTTTTCACCAAGCTGCTTGAAGGAAAGTATCATTTATTCCATGTGTGTTTCACTACAATGTGTTATAAATGTAAATATGCAATAAGTGTTTTTCAGAACTAAACTGAATCAAATGACTTTCCAATCATTTTCAACTGACATGTTTCTCAAGCATTGTAATCTCTTTCTAATTTCTAAGATGCATGAATTGATGCTGATAAGGGCGAAATGTCACTTCTTTTGCAATACCTACAAGGCTGCTGGTGTACAAGAACTTTGTCCCAGGTCAAATCTAATGAATCAAGCTGTTTGTACATGTAGTGTTATATATAGATGCCCCCATTTGCTCTTGCAGCAATTGCAGCATGATTACTACTTAAAAAGACCCCGGGCGGAACGTACGCTTTTTGCAAGCTATAAGCTCTTCCTCACCTAAGCTTTTCTTTACTTTAAGGAATGAACATTTTTTTAAAGGCAACTATATTTGTTTTAAAGGACTCACAGCAATTGCAAAACAAGCAATAATTTTGAAATTTTGATTATTATTGGCAATTTGCTTTAGAGTGACTAAAGTCTAAAAATTGGTTCAAATATCTGCTTCATAGACATAAAATAAGTTGGCTGATTCAAATACCTTTTAAGCTCACTATTGAAGTGGCAACCTCTCAGCTAGGGGCCTACAAAAATTCTTATTTGGCTTGCTCTCAGGAACTGTGGAACATCACCACACTTCCTCAGTTCCCTGGTAGCAGATTAGTACCTCTTGCCCTGTCTATGAAAACCCAGCAGGACGTTTCTATAGATAACACCTTGCCTTCCTTTTTTACTGGGTTTTCAGTGGTTCTATCTTTAACTTTATCTACTCTTTCAAAGAGCTAGGCAGGCTGCTTGGCTTCAACGCAAACACAAACGCTGAGATGGCTCAGCCTACTTTTATTCTAAAAAGGAATACACAAATAGGAAGAGAAATGCTGCAAAGAGAGAACACTACAGAACTGCTGTAGTGGAGATCAAGTGCCACCCCAGATGATAGGTTTAATTGGTTATCTACTTCAACAATTCTAACCTAAATGATCAGAACCAAGACGTTCACTGAGTTTCTAGAAGTATCTTTGGTTGTTGAAGAGGTACATTCTTTTTTTTTTCCCCTATCCTCTCCCACTTATCAGCCCTGTCATTCCCCTACACTGGGGCACAGAACCTTCACAGGGCCAAGGGCCTTTCCACCCATTGATGACCGACTTTGCAATCGAAGTGGTACATTCTTATTTCAACTCATTAAAACAGCCCCATTTGCCTAATTCATCTGAATTGTTGAACTATCTTTTTTTTTTTTCAGGAGAATATGAAATTCAAGAATTAGCTACTTTCTCTGCTTCCAAATGCTGTTTACTTCAGAAAGCTCATCCAGCTAAATTTCCTGATCTGGACTCATTTTTCACAAGTTTCTCTTTCTGGCTTTATTTTTTCACTTGACCTTTCCTCTCAATATCTTTTCGAATTTCAAAGAGGCATGTGTTGGGGCACAGTTGGGTTTGGGCAACAGGCTTAGGGCGGGAAGGTGTGGTTAGGGCGGAGGGGGTAAGAGGCCCTTCTGGCTGCTTTATTTTCTCATCTCAAGTCCTGGTAAAATGCAGGCTGTGTATGTGTGGGTGTATTTCTATGATGTGCAAGTACACACAACTCTATTTTCTCAAGTGAGTAACTATGAGTGTACGTATCTTGGAATAATCCACAAATTTATGTAAGCTACAAAGTAAACTGCAAACTCACAGGAAATTTTGCTTGATTCTCAGCTTTGCAGACAATGCAACCAATTAGTGTCGAGCGAACTAGTTGGCAAAAGGGCCCAGAGAAGATCATGCTTTCTCCTTATTTTATTCTTAATGGAAATAAGTGAGCTATTTGCTTGGAAAGAAATCACTCTGGTGAAGAAAGGCCTTCATAAGCCCAGGACAAATTTAATTCAGTATTGTTTGGGTTACAGCAACGGAGTGCTCTGTTGTTGATTTTCCAACAAAAAGGAGGTAACTTAGTGATTCACAAGAAATTTCCAGGACAATATGTGCAGAATCCCTTATAGAAAAATGTTTTTCAGGATTGCTTATGATTTGAGTGAGAGGGCAGGGATAGAGATTTAGAGTTTCTCAAAAGAATGTTGGAGCAGAGTGAGCCCTTAGGAACTCTGGGTACAGTCCCTCATTTTATAAATAGACACTACCATTCAGATGAGGAAGAGGGGGGACTTAGTGTATCTGTACTTTCCATTAAATCTATATAGCCCATTAAAAAGTGAAACATGTGAATTATACTCATTTGCATTATGTTTTAATCATGAATACATTATATAGCAATCTTCACCAGGCATACATATCTGTCTTTTGAAGCATCTATCATTTCTTTGTGCTCACACACACACACACACACACACACACACACACACACACACACACACAGGGTAGGGGGTGGAATTCAATCTTGGGTGCCATTCACATAACTGTTTTTTGTTTTAAAATTTTTCTTAGGTTTTTTTTTTTTTTTTGAGAGTTCATGTAATGTGTTTTAATCATCTTCACTGCCCCTCTCCCCCACCCAAACTCTTTCCCAATTCATCATTCTCTTCCCAACTCAACAAACTTAGTGATTTTTTTCAATCTTTCATGGACAATTTCTGGTTTGAGACAGGGTCTCTGAGGCCTAGAGCTCACCAAGTGGGCTGACCAAGGGGGCCAGCAAGCCCCAGGAGTCTGCTTATGTTTGCTTTCCTGGTACTGAGATCATGAACACATGGCATGACACCAGCTGTTTTACGTGAGTTCTGGGGATCAAATTCAGGCCCTTGTGTCTACAAGGCAAGCACTTCTTTACAAACAGAGCCTAGGCCCGTTTATTACTTCCTGGTGGTGAAATAGTCAAACCCTTTTCCGTGAGACAAATAGTGAGAGAATATGTTATCATTACCTATCGTTACTGTCCTGTGCAACTTTCTTCTACCTAACTGTAAGTTAATACCTGGTAATTAGCCTTTTGTCATTCCCTATGCTTGCCAGCCTCTAGTAATTATCATTTCACTCTCCATTTCTAAGAGATGGACTTTTTTTTTATACTCTGCTATTAGGGAGGTCACGCAGTTACTGGACTTTCTGTGACTGGCTCATTTCACTTAGCATAATGACCTCTGGTTTCATCAGTGTTGCTGCAAATCACAAGATTTCATTCTTTTATGAAAATTTTCCTGAAATAGCTTGTTTCAATAGTGAAATGGTTTTATGAAATTATTTGGTTACAGTGCAAAAGAAACTCATACATAAACTAAGGTGTTAAAATACATTGGTGGAATCATGGGTAGGTAGGTTAGAGCAAAGTGGAGAAATTGAAACTCTAAGAAAAAGTCACACTTGTGCTATGGTTTCAGAGGCTGTCTGGGGGTTATTCTCAACTTCAGAACTGGTAGAAGCTAACTGTTAAGGAAACAAATTCCAGAAGGTTTTATTTGATAGTGACATGCCAGATCAAATAGTCAAGTAAAGATGTGGGTAACAAATAATTACTAAGGAAAGTAAAGACAGATCTAGATAATTTGTCTCTGTGTCTGCAACATTCTGACTCTTCAGAATTAAATTCTAGCCTGTCACTCAGACTTAAAGGCTTTAGCACAGGTGTGGTTTTTTCCTTGGAGCTTCAATTTGTGTTTTATATTTTATGACACTTCTTTCTAATTCCCTTCCCAACATTGAAAGGTATAATATAAACACCATGAAGTCATGGAAAATTTTAAACATTTTGTTTATACATACATTTTAGAAGATTGCCTGGTGAATTGAATGAAGAAATAGCTGCATGAGGTATAGTCCCAGACCTTGTAACAGCAGGATAGCATCAGGTGAGATCACAGGTTCTTCTCCAGTCAGCTCCATCTCCTTAGGGGGCATTGATCCCTGTGTCTATGTTACCTTCAGTCCTACCAGTTCATATGTATGTTCCCTTCAGTGAGTGGGGCATTTTTAAATGTAATTTTTTTTGTACCTTGGTGAGTCTTTGCTGTCATGGTTGATGTTGTTGTCATTTAGATGCTACTATTAGCAGCAACCACTTGGAATTTGAGAAACTCATAGATTCCCCTGAATTAAAGATCAGCTTTTCAAACTGAGTCATGGAAAAGAACCAAAATTAACCCCTCTCCACTTCTGTACTGCGTCATTAGAGTCTCATTTCTGCTAATAATATAATATACATATTATATACACATATATATTTTTATATATGTGTATATAATACATATATATATATACATGTATTATATATTCAAGGTGAGAATGAGTGAGCGTGGGGCATTATCTAGACTGTTAATTGGGAGGTAAATATCTATTCATTGTAGCAGTACCATCCCCTAAATGGAGATCTTGGACTGTTTCAAAAAAAGATGCAAGCTGAGCACTGCCCTACTGTGCAGGCATTCCTGCTCTCTCCTTCTGAATATGGATGGCATGTGGATCACATAAAGATCACACTGTGAGTCAAGCTGGATCATGCTATGATTCACATGTGCATCACACAAAGATCACCTATGGATCACATATGGATCGCACTATGGGCTGTGTATGGATGTAATATGACCAGCTGCCTCAAGCCTCCTGATGCCTTGACTTCTGTGTCATGATAGACTGTAACTTGAAACTGAGCTAAGAAAAATCTTTCCGTCTTAAAAGGAGCATGGCAGAATGTCTTTATGCCTCTGGGGAATCCTAGCCAGCAGGACTAAAAGACATAAGACCCATTCCTTCCTAAGTAGCTTAATCAGGCTTTTATTCACTTTGAGGGAAGTTACATTAGGTGAGGGGAAAAACAAAACAATGTTGTGAGAGGATAATGGCAGAGAGAAAAATGGCTTAAGTCCAGAATGAATGCTAATTGTTACTAATTTCCAAGTCTAAGGATAAATCCATGCCAATATTAATGAACAAATCTAAGACCCAGAGGAGATAGGCTTCAGGGCAAAATGTCCCCAAAGCAGAGATACCCCCTAAGCAAAGCAAAATGCTTCTGAGTAAAACTGTGCTTCCGAAAGTACCCCAAAGCATCCCAAGGCAATACTGCCCCCCAAGGCAATACTGCCTCCTCAAGGCAAAAACTGCCTCGCAAGTCCTTGGAGCAGCTGCCTTTTATAGACCTGAATGACGTCATAACTGTCAGATAGCTAAAACTGTTTCTAATTGGTCAAGCCAGATGAGACACAGTTGGCCACGCCCCCAGCCTGTCAGTTCAGTTGGGGCTTTCTGAAGCTGCCAACTGCCGCTTGGCTTTTGTCTTAAAGAGACATGCTCACTACAGCAGAAGAAAGGGAGGGAGAGAAGAAAGATGAAAATGAAATTATTTCAATCCAAAACATTAATGCCAGTGGGTGGGATTTAAGGTCTGAAGGCTAACTAGAGCAAGAATTAGATTCTCTAGGATATCTTTTATTCTTTTTTTGCCCCAAGCTGATTTAAAATTTGTTACTTATATATTTATTTGTTATTTACACTTGGGGTTTTTCTGTGCTATAATAGCAATGAAAAATTTTTAATGTCCTTAACATTCTGATTGTATTCATGTACACCTTCTTGCAAACATGGGCAGAAAAGTATTTTAGGAGATACTTGACCTCATATTAACAATCACAGGCTCTATGTGCCTTTGGGGTCTTCCTGCAGCTCTCTGAAAGCACTGGAAGAGGAGCATGCCAAGTCTCTCAACACCTGCGATTCCTGGCACACTTCGGGCACTGAACACTCTTAGTGAGTGGGTGCGTATCTGGGATGGAGGACACATGAGAATTTGTATCCTCAGTAATTCCCTTGATGGAATCTATGAGAAAGTCTCCCACCCAACCACAACTGAGAAACTAAATTTATATTGTCAAACGACTCACCACTGTGCAGCGCTGACATCATCACCGTTGTAGAATTCACTGACTGACAATTTTAAAACTCATGGACTGTTCAAGCACCCACATTGTTAAGCAGAACCTACTTTAAAAATATCAGCTTAATAGTTATTAGAGAGCAGTTGTCATTGCTCACGTCAAAAAATGGAAAACCTCCATTTCATGGAAGTCTGTTCTTCTGCACCTCTTCATATTCCTAGCTTCCTCTTTCCCCACTGAAGGACATCATCACACCATGATATTTTCTGGTGTTCTAGCCCATGCTTTTCTTTACTCATCTAAGTATAATCCCCCAAATAAAATAATTTGGCTTTATTTATGAATAAGTAAGATCATACAGTCTATATTATCTTGTGCCAGCTTCTTTCCCTCAGCCTGTATTTGAGTGATTCATCAATGTCCTTGTGAATGCCTGCAGTGTGGTTCCTTGTATGAAGTGGGTAATGTGGATGGCTTTGATCTATAAATGCAAATGAAGTCTACAAGGCGAAGTATGGTGAAGTAGATCCAGCAAACTGGTTGCATACTTTCTTATATTTAAGAATTTAGAGCTCAGCCTAATGGTGATGAGTTTGGGAATCTGGACTTGATCATTGACTCCTCCATTTACTGTGTGTTCTCTGGTTTCCTGTTGATTCTCCTGCAGCCTTGGTTTACTTATGAAGTGGGGAGTTTATTAATACTTCTCAACATCATGTAGCAACTCTTAAGATACACATGGGAGTTATTTGCTCCTGGCTCATATAGCACATGCCTCTATGGGCTACTAGTAGTTTTTTATTTGTAATTTTTATGTGTAGTTAATTCATATTCCTCCACCCTTGACTCAGAGACCACAAAGAAAATGTGGGAAAAACAATGTATCTATCATCAAACAGAGTCTGTTTGATCCTTTTGTGCATTTTTAGATAGAACGGAAACCCTTGAAGGTGAGCTAGCTTTAAATGTTTTTATTTTTGTTTTATTCTTTTTTTTTTTTTTTTTTTTGATTTTTCAAGACAGGGTTTCTCTGTGTGGCTCTGGCTGTCCTGGAACTCACTCTGTAGACCAGGCTGGCCTTGAACTCAGAAATCTGCCTGCCTCTGTCTCCCAAATGCTGGGATTAAAGGCGTGCGCCACCAGCGCCAGGCTATTTTTATTTTAACAAGCAGTGGTTTATTACATAAATCAAATTGTTCCTTTTTCTAGTTGTTTTTTCTAAACCAAGAAACTTCTTACTGGCAGCATCCTGAACTAAAACTTCTTGTTAACTTATTTTCAAAAGTCATATATATATATATATATATATATATATATATATACACTTTTATATATAAAAGTCATATATATATGACTTTTATATATAAAAGTGTATATACATATACACATATATACATATATATATGTGTATATGTATATATATGACTATGTATATATATGTATATATATGACTATGTATATATGTATATGTATACATATATGTGTATATGTATATATGTATATATTTCAAGTCAATGAATCTGAAGTAAAAGATAAGATAATGTAGGAAAATGTCACTATCATACCAAAACTAACAATTATAATAAAATAAGAATTACAATGAGAATTTTTAACATTTACTAGTTGGTTACCTTTGTACAATAACACATAGCACCAAAGTAAATTTGTGTACTTTGCAATAATAATCTTTGTTTATCTATCTCTTTTTACCCTATAAATTAAAAAGCCAAAGCAAAAGGATCAAAGTGGAGAAAAGGAGAATTGGAGAGGTGCAACAACCAGCATGATACTGAATCTCCTGCCCCTCACTCCCAATTTTCTATTGTCTAAAAATCTGAATCTGCCCTCCCTGTTGTACTAACCATGAGCCACCTGTGTTATTGAACGCCTGAAAGTAACTTATTACTGAACAAGCTTGAGCTAAAATGTACTCTCCATGTAAAACATGCACCAGGCTACAATGATTTACAGTAAAACAAGTAAAAATAGTAAAGCATGCCTCAAGATTTTATATTGATTGTATCTCCAAATGATAGCATTTATATATACTGAGTTAAAATGTATTATTAACATGAAACTCATGTTTATTCTAAGCTTCTAAAATATGGCTCTTATAGGTTTAGATTTTTCAAAACTTTCTTTAATAAATGTACATAAATGTTTTAACCTCCCTTCTAGCCTACCACCCACCAGAGGTAGTGGAAAGGAAAGGTTGATAGGGCAAAGGAGGATGTGGACCTGTTTAGAAATAGTTCTTTGGAGCAAATCCAATTTGCATTGACAGGATATCAAGCAGTTCAGGTCACAAATCACCAGGGGTAGCTTGATCTGCTTGCAAACACCATTCACAAATCTGCAGTAACAGTTCAATCCAGAAGAAACCACGAGGCTCTGCCAATCACTCTAGTTGACAGAGGCAGCAAAAAGCTACTGGAATACCACCAGAAGTTCTCTGATGCATTTTTCTCTATGAAGTCATGACAAACAACAACTAGGAAAAGGTGACAAGGTGAACCAATACCACACAGCATCGTCTACTATCTGTTGGGTTATATTTATACCCTTTCGAAACATCACATGTTTTCTCAAGTATCTTCTCTAGCAAAACATCATGTGCCATTTTTCCAAGCTGGTTTCAGAAAAACATCAAGTGTCTGTTCTCAGCAAAACAGCCTCACAGGAGTCTGCTTCAACAAAAATATCCTCTCATAAGACAGCTTCC